>JBBJLS010129040.1:0-15000 GCA_037577275.1 Bryconaethiops microstoma | reverse complement strand
GTGACGTCATGCGTTGGCGTGTCTGTGGAACAGTTTTCAAAGGGGGTCCGGTTCCTCCCCTTTCATACTCTACCCACCGTCCTGCAAGTAGCCGAGGACCTCTTCCAATCCGTCTTTCTGCCCTATGACATCCTGGAGGTCATCCTGTCTGACCAAGGCTCCCAGTTCATGTCCACAGTATGGACCGCGTTTCTGAGGAAACTGGGGGTTACTGTCAGTCTGACCTTGGGCTACCACGCAGAGTCCAATGGTCTGGCTGAACGGTTGGTTCAGGAATGCGTTGTTTCCTCCAGGCATACTGCCATGGGCATCAGTACGACTGGGTGGAGTTCTTCAGCTGGGTGGAGTACGCCCAGAACTTGTTATGCCACTCTGCAACAGGCCTGACACCCTTTGAGTGTGTGCTTGGGTGTCAACCCCCACTCTGCCCTTGGGATGGCGAGCCATTCAACACGCCCGAGGTGGACAATTGGTATCGCCGGGCGGAGCTATTGTGGGAAGGAGCACACATCTCCATCAGCAGAGTGGTTGTGCGACCTTAAGTTGAGCTTCCATGTTTGTTGGCCCATTCGAAATCATCCATCAGGTTAATCCTGTCTTGTATAAGTTAAAGTTACCCCCACAAATGCGTATTTCCCCTGTCTTTCATGTCTCCCATCTTAGACCAGTTGTTGTGGGTCTGCTGGATGGAGGGGAGGTGGAGCCCACTCTCCCTGTGCCAATCAAGGTCGAGGGGGCCCATGATTACTGAATTAAACAGCTCTTGGACTCTCGGAGGTGATGGGGTGACTTGCTGTACCTGTACGGCCCTGAGGAGAGGAGCTGGATTCCGGCTTGGGAGGTCAACAGTCAGGGCCTCATATAGGAGTTCCACCATAACTGACCAGACTGGCCAGCTCCTCAGCCTCGGGGTCGTCCCCTCCCTATAAGGAGTAGAGATTCCCACCAAAGAACCTGCGTTCTCACACACACACAGAAAGGTAGATAAAGATTGTTCTTATGAACAGGAGTACTCACGGTACCATAGAGAGAAGGGTTGACATGATTGGGCATCACACTCCAATGTCTGTGTGCAGAGAAGTACCTACATCCTGTTTATATACCTTGTACGTGAGTCACTTCTGGTGCTGATTGACATCACGTGATCTGGTGCATGTGACAGTACCCCCCCTCCAGGACCATCCCCAGACAGTCCAGGATGAGGGGACACCGGACGACAGTAGTCCTGGATGAGAACGGGGTCCAGGATGAAGCGACCGGGAACCCAAGACTGTTCCTCTGGGCCGTAGCCTTCCCAGTCGACGAGGTACTGGATGCCATGACCATGGCATCACAAGTCCAGGATCCGCAGGATGGTGTAAGCAGGACTACCATCAATGATCCGAGGCGGAGGAGGAGCAGGAACCTGGGGAGACAGAGGAAAGAAGAAAACCAGTTTAAACTGAGATATATGGAACACAGGATGGATTATAAGAGAAGCAGGCAGCTGGAGCCGGAAGGTGACAGGGTTAATCCTCTTGATGATCTTGAAGGGGCCAATGAAGCGGGGTAACAGTTTCTTAGAGTTGGTGTGAAGCTTGATGTGGATCGGTAGATCCTGTCACCAACGTGGAACAATTGTCCCGGACGGTGCCGGCGGTGATGTTGCTGGGTGTAGCTTGGCGTTGGCACGAAGAATGGAGTCGTCCAAATCCACCGGCACCTGCGGACCAACCGTTGGGCAGAGGGTACATCAGCCTCCAGCTCCTGATGTTCAAATACCGGAGGCTGAAAACCATTGCTTACCTCGAAAAGCCTAAGACCCATAGCAGAGGAGGTGAGGATGATGTGAGACAGTTCTGCCTAGATGAGGTAGCGTGCCCAGGAGCGCTGTCGGTTAGCGGCGAAACAGCGGAGGAAGTGCTCCAGTTGTTGGTTGGTCTGCTCCGTCTGACCATTTGTCTGGGGGTGGTATCCCGATGACAGGCTGGTAGTGACATTGATCAGACGGCAGAAGGCACTCCAGAACTTGGCCATGAACTGGGGCCCTCTATCCGAGATGATGTCCTTGGGGAACCGATGCAGTCAGACTATATGCTCAATAACCAGTTCAGCGGTGGTCTTAGCTGTGGGGAGTCCGGCCAGAGCCACCAGATGCACAGCCTTGGAGAACCTGTCGACGATCGTGAGGATAGTGTTCTTCCCCTGAGATTCTGGTAATCCAGTCATGAAATCCAAGGCAATATATGAAAAAGGACGATAAGGGACAGGAAGAGGCTGAAAAGTTCCAGTAGAGGCAATATTGTGTGATTTTGACCAAACACAAGTTTCACAGGCTAAAACAAAAGTCTTTGTGTCTGAAATCATGCTGGGCCACCAAAAGGCCTTCTGGAGGAGAGAGAGAGTGCGTGATGTACTGGGGTGACCAGCCAGAGCGGAGGAGTGAGCCCATTGCAGAGCTTCTTGATGAACTCCACTGGGCATGAACAATCTTCCAGGTGGTGTGTTGGCAGGAGGAGGTCCCTGGTGGACTCTGTCTTCTAACCGGAGAGGAGCCAGGATGATCTGAGAGGGCAGGACAGACGTGGGGTCTGCCCGGGGACTATCTGCCTGATGATGTTGAGAGAGTGCATCAGTTTAGTATTCTTGGACCCCGGGTGGTAAGAGAGATGGAAATTAAATTGTTCGAAGAACCCTCCCTGGGGTTGAGCTGCTTGGCAAGCAGGATGGAGATTAGATTTTGATGGTCCGTCCAGACCGTGAATGGGTCACCACCGCCCTGGAGCCAGTGACGCCATTCTTCTAGAGCCCACTTGATGGCCAACAACTCGTGGTTCCCTAGCCCGTATCGTTGTTGTGTGGGATTAAATTTTCTAGAGAAGAAACTACAGGGATGTAGTTTCTGGTCTGGACCTCGTTGCGAGAGGACGGCTCCTACGCCCACATCGGATTCGTCCACCCCGACAACGAATGGTTTGGAAGTGTCTGGATGCAGGAGAACAGGAGCACACGTGAACTGATGGCAGAGTTTCTTGAAGGCTGCGATGGCGAGAGGGTTGAGAGAGAATCGTCCGGAGTGAGGTTTGGTAAGAGCAGTCAGAGGTGCCACAGTTGAACTGAAGCTCTGGATAAATTGTGATAGAAATTGGCGAACCCCAGAAAAAGTTTTAACTGTTTAAGCGTCGTGGCCTACCCAAGAACGTACAGCCTCCAGCTTCTGGGGATCCATGGCCACACCCTGAGATGAGATGACAAAGCCAAGGAATGTGGTGGTGTGCTGGTGAAAGGCACATTTCTCCAACTTGCAGAACAACAGGTGGGCCAGCAACCTCTTAAGGACAGAACTGACATGCTGGATGTGTTTTTCAGTGGTTTTGGAGTAAATGAGAATATCATCTAGGTATGCGAAGCACCATTTTCCCAGCATGTCTCTGAGGACGTTATTTATGAAGTGTTGAAATACAGCTGAGCTGTTGCAAAGACCAAAAGGTATAAAAAGTGTTTCATAACCCGTAGGGGTTATGAAGGCTGTCTTCCACTCATCGCCCTCTCTGATGCGGACCAAGTTGTAGGCACTCCATAGGTCCAGTTTGGTGAAGATGTTGGCACCAGAGAGAGCGTCCAGGGCAGTGTTGGTAAGAGGGAGAGGATGACGGTTTTTGATGGTAACGTTATTGACCCCCTGATAGTCGACACAGGGGCGTAGTCCCTCGTCTTTCTTCTTTACAAAGAAGAACCCCATGTTCGCAGGAGAACTGGAGGGTCGGATGGTACCATAGCGGAGACCCTCCGAGATTTGAGTTTTTATGTCAAGCAAACTGATGCCTATTCACCTGGTCTGATCGTTTCCCAAACGGAGAAGGCAGTTAGCACGGTGATGGTCGGGGGAGGCGCAATAGGCACACAAGCCTTTGCAATAGCAACGTTCTCTCTCTGTCACGGGCAGGAAAGTGCGTCCTATTTGCATGGGTTCCCCGGCTCCCGAGTGTGCCTCTGAGGCAGAAGATGGTGGTGGAGGCCGAGTGGTAAACGTGGATGATGGGCTGGTGTCGAAGACTCGGGTCCGGGGAGCAGGCTTGGGGAGAGAACTCAGGCAAAGATCAACCCGGAGGCTGAGCTGGACCATCCCTTCAAAGGTCACTGGCAGTTCACGACCCGCCAGCTCACTCTTCATGCGTGGGGAGAGGCCCTCGTAGTAGGCGGTGCATAGGGCAGCATCGCTCCAAGTAGTCTGTACTGCGAGAGTCTTGAATTCAGCTGTGTATTTGCTGGCAGGTTGATCTCCCTGACGAAGGTGATAGAGCTTGGAATCCACCACCACTTCACTCTCAGGATGCTGGAAAGCGGCCTTGAGTTGCTTGGTGAAATCAGGGTAGGAGTAGGCAACGTCGCCGCCCGATCTCAAGACCGCTGTAGCCCACTCAGTTGCCTGTCCCATGAGGAGGGAGGTGTGAAGCACGATATGGCTGCAATCCAGTGAGTAGCGTTGAGGCTGAAACTCAAAAAGCAGAGAAATGTTGGTGAGAAACACATCGCACTTCCCATACGTACCATTCCATTTATCTAGTAATGCCATTTTGGTATATGTAGATGAGGTTGAGGGTGTAGGTGTTTGGACCGCCGGCTCGGGTTGTTGGTCAGCAGGATGTTCTTGTGAAGCCTGTCTTAGGGCAGTGACCTCCGCACTGAGATTCACTACTTCCTGTTTGAGGTTCACAATCTCAACCACCTGCTGATTAATAACTTCCCAGACACGAGCAAGATCCGCTGGGCTCACATGGGATACAGATATTCTGTCATGGAGGCAGACACAAATGACTGAAAGTTGCCCAGTTGGAAGAGACCAGTCATGGATACAGATGAGAGAGCCGGTTGTTCACGTGATTTGTTATGAGAACGGTCCCTATAAGGAGTAGAGATTCCCACCAAGGAATCTGCGTTCTCACACACATGCAAAAAGGTAGATAAAGATTATTCTTACGAACAGGAGTATTCACGGTACCGTAGAGAGAAGGGTTGACACGATTGGGCATCACACTCCAATGTCTGTGTGCAGAGAAGTACCTACTTCCTGTTTATATACCTTGTACGCGAGTCCCTTCCAGTGCCGATTGATGTCACGTGATCTGGTGCATGTGACAGCCTTAGTCCTACTGGGAGTGCACGAACCTGCACCTGTGTTGTGAAGGACTTGTTTCATTTGCATCCCTTGAGCTCATACTGTGTCTATGTTCAGTAGAGCTTGTTTGTTCTGAAGTCTATCCGCAGTTGCGTCCTCCATACCCACATGACATGACACTTTATGAGACACAGCCAGGAGTTTTACAGACAGTTTGACCCAATAACTCCTTTGCAGTCTTCATAAGCTTACACAATGCTACGTGTTTAAACTGCACAACACCCCAGAGTAAAATCACAGACCTGAAAGCCTCGAAACATGAGACAGCGGCATCTGACTTCAGTCATTCCATGGGGAGACTGCCTCCATTAGTGCTGAGATATGGGGATTGAAGTGTAGGTGGGTCAGTGTGCAGTGTGAGGATGAATAAGCTACATAGGGGCTGATATGAATATTTGATCTTTATGGACCCCAGCTATAACTTTAAAAAAGAAAAGTAACAAAGTGAGTTACTTTCTCATTAGGTAGTCCATATAAATTCAAAAAACAGCAAGCTGCAGCATCTGACATAATCCTAGTTACATGATTCCCTCTTAGTTTTAGTCAACGGTGTTTTCAGTATTTTGAGCACTACATAACCTGTGCTAAACATTGTTGCAGTGCAAAAAAAAAAAAGGTTGTGGTGGCCTAGTGGTAGGATACTTGCTTCTAGACCAAGAGGTCATGGGTTCGAATCCTACCTCCAGCACACCACCAGTGGGTTCCTGAGCAAGACCCTTAACCCCAAGTTGCTCCAGGGAGACAACTGTAGTTAGAGAATGGAAGTCGCTTTGGATAAAAGCATCTGATAAATGCTGTAGATGTTGGTACTTTAAACTACTTTTAAAAACCAAGCATAGAGGAAAATACAAAGAGAAGGAATGCAGACAGTTACATACCATTCGATTATGATGATCTGGTGCCTTCAACCATGAATGGGATGTCCGGATTGTTCTCGCTTACAAACATGAGTTAATAGAGGTACTGGACTATGATGAAATCATACTTTATACAGTAAAATACATTTATATCTTGCGGTGTAACATGCTACAATGAAAAGCAGTTTGGAGAAATCACTTTTATATCCTACAAGATTAACCCATAAATAATGTTCCTTTAAATGAATTTAGGTTCCCTCAGACTTTTTTGAACTAAAAAAAACATGCATTTTTCCCCGTCTTCTCCCCCACCCCACACTCCCCTCCTAATACACATTTTTTTAATGCATTTTTCTGATTCATCGAACCATAAAATATATTTTATATTGTACAATATTGTACAATTGTGTTGCAGGTTTCTGAAGAATGTTATGTGGGAGAGGGATAAGGAGAAAGACATGGAGAGACGAAAAGCCCTGCAGAATCTCAGACAGAATTTGATCCGGATGCACAGAAATGTAGAGGGCAAGGAGAAGGTTATTTTAATTATTTTACAGTTATATAGTATGATTCTAAGAAAATAACATTGATCTGGAACTTTTACATTATGTGGCAGTTTTTAAGCTTTATTAAGCATATCATCTATAAAACAATTTTTAAAGAACCACTAAAAAGGTAGCAAAAGTGGTTCTTCTGTGACATTGCCCCATAGAACCATTTTGGCACATTTAGCACCACCTTTCTGGTGAATTCCCTTTTCTTAGTGCACTGGCCATTCTTATATTCTCATGGTGTTTTCAGGTGGCCAGAGAAGCTATTAATGAGCAAAAAGTATCTGAGTGGGCTGAGAAGAAGGGGCTTCCACTGCTCTGGACCCCTCTGAGGGCTTCACACACATTAAGCCACAGCTGCTGCCAATCCACCGAACCTCCTAAAACAAAGAGAGAAAAGAAACACCACCTAAGTGCACAAAGAGAGGCATGGAACATCTCCCCTAATCCATCCAACCCTCCTCCAGCCAGTGTCAGCAGGACACAAGAGGTGCGAATAGGAATCTATCCAGAGGAAGCACCACTAGAACCAGATCTGCGTCGAAGCGTGACTTTGGGATGTTTCAAGGATGGACGTCTCCACTACACAGCACCGTGGGACAGTGTTCCACAGCCAGTTCCTTCCCTGCCGCTGGACCTCATCCAGAGGGGACTGTTTCCATCTGACTTCCCATCCCGTATCATTTCTCCAATGGACTTCCAGAGTAACAGTGTGCTGGACCTGCCGCGCAGAGGATGCACCACCAGACCTGGAGCCTCACCCTGGACTGAAGTGGCGATGCACCTGGCAGAGGAATTGGAGCAAGGCCATTATTAAACATTAAATGTCTCTCAACCCTGAACTTGGAGTGGCCTACATATTTGTGTGTTTTCATTGCTTCTACATCTACTTCAGCTTAAGTATTTGTTAACTGATTTATCCAAATTAACTGATGTATCTACATGCCTACACATATATTCTTGCCTGATAACTCCTGGCTTAGGTTGGATAAACCTAGCAGTATTTTGTCCAAAATCTCATTTATATTCTGTGAAAGCAGCAGAAAGACACTAACAGAGGTAGAAATCCATAAGTAATCTAAAGTGGCCCTTTATAGTCACGTGTGAACACACCACAGCACAGTGTGAAATTCTTTCTCTGCATTTAACCCATTCACCAAGTGAAGCAGGGGGCTGCCACCAACGAGGAGCAGTGTGTGGGAATGGTATCTTTCTCAAGTGTTCCTTAGTGATGACACTAGCAGTGTTGGGATTCAAACCCACAACCTTCTGATCAAAGGGGCAACTCCCTAACCACCAGGCCACCAGCTGCCCAAACCTTTAGCACTTTGGAGAACGCAGGAATCAGATATAAGATATAGATTTTAATTAGATCTAATCTACATCAATTGACTATAACCTTTGTTACGTCCCGACTCTTTCTCTGGATGCTAGATGGAATTTCCAGAGAAAAGAGCACCCCAGTACAAACATCAGTAGTAAAAATAAGTAGATTACAGTTCAGTCAAGAAAGCTTCTTGTAGCTGTGGATTACACTTGATATTTTTCCAACCCATACTAATCAAATATTAATTGAAAACACTCAATGTAGTTATTCTGATTTAAACTCCCATACAATTTAACAAATGGTATTTCTGCCAGTGTTCTGGACAGCTTGTCCCATCTCCAGTCATCCAGTCGCTTGAAAAGAACACAGTTCTGGTTGGAGCATGGATAGATTAATTAACTGAGTAGTTAAATTCATAGGTGTTTTAAAGTAGGGAAACTTGAAAATATACCTGCTAATAACTCTTAAGCCCTTAGTGTAAGAATTAAAGGGGTGTAGCGACACATCCAGCTTACGATTTGATTCACGGGTTTAATATTCTCACATTTTAAACTAAATTTGGAGTACCGTATGACAATCTGCTTTAGGGTGTTTTGTATCATTGAGATTTTACAATGTTTTGATGCACCATTAGAAATTCACTTGAACAATTGACTTTATACGTTGGCAAATTGTCAATTTACTCCTAAAAACATTTTTAGGACCAAAACTTTTGCCCCAGAGCCTTTTTATTTTTTTATATTTATTTATAAAATGCTGTAATCCCTCAGGCCAGGATAAATAGTGAATATAAAAATGTGTGCGTAATAGTTTAAAACTATGCTAAAAGCTTGGAAAAATCCTGCCTATTGAGTGCAAACAGAAGAACTTTGGAGACAATGCCCTCTATGCAGATCATCACTGAAGTATGAAAAAAGGCCAAAAAAGCAAAGCAGCCTTTAGGGGACACTACATTTGAGATAGAGCTGTGACGTGTGGTTAGCTGTCGGGGGCATGACCACAGTGACCTAGGTCACTGCACACTTAACATCCCCAGTTGTTGTCAGTTTTCCCCTGATAATCCATTGCTTCCACTCTAACTCAGAATAATTTGGCATTTTACACTGATCTCAGATCTGCCGCAGCTTCCTCAGCACTCTTATCCTTCATAAGGAACGACACGAACACTGATTTCAGCTCAGCCTCGCGATAGCTATATTACCAGCACGTCCTCTTTCACTCCCCTAAGTGGCTTACTCCCCAGGTGAGAGCTTGCTGAAGTGTGTGTGTGTGTGTGTGTGTGTGTGTGCGTGTGTGTGTGTGCGTGCGTGCAAGAGTGTGAGGCAGATTGTGCTGACCTCCCAGCAACCTCACACTTCCAGTGATAACCTCCAGGTGCCCCTCATCTAAAGGGCAACCAATCACAGACAAGAGTGAGAGTTTGTCACACATCAGGAGGAGAGGAAACACAAAATGGATCTTCTTAACCCATGGAAACTGGATACAGCTTTCGAAAACAGTAACAATTAACTGCCGATTTATTAGAAATTCTTCACATTGGCTGCACGTGTGGAAAAATGTCTGAAGAGAAAGCTTTGAGGTCAGTTTCATCTTGGTTTGAAAATGAGCAGCACCCCAACTGGCACCTACGTTACGAAGAATATGAGTAAAGTGACCGCAACTCCACTGATGTCTGTACCCACTTGTATCAAGCATCTCAGAGAGTGTATTTAACTTAAGAGATTATTGGTACACTTACTCTGAGGTGTTTCATACATGCCTTTGCTACTTTTATATGTATTCAAATCTGTGCTTAAATCAGAAAAAAAATGTACAAACTTTACACCACACAAATAAAAAAAAGCAGGATCAAAGCATGGCCTTGACTGTGGTACAACAATTAAAATGTTAACAATACCGCCAATATCCATCCATGGGTTGCTACACACATACACACTAGTTGTGCAGATCACACAAAGCAATTACATGATAATCATCAGCAACTGCTGTCATTAATTTATGCCAAGAAGCCTACACCACCAATCATCCAACTAAAGGTATAGCATCAAATGTCTATTATACAAGCCTTTAGAAATTAAAGACTTTCTGGAGCAGGTTTTCAGACACCGATTAATCCTAGGTCTAGACAAAAATGGAGAAACCCCACTGATAGTATGACTTTAGTCCAAAACCAGGCTTAACCCCTGCCAGGAAACCCAGAGCTGGAGGTTGTCCCAAGGCGTAGGGCTGCTTGCAGAGCTTTTGTTGGCTGTGCTCGCTTCGTTTGAACAGTCAGACTGAGAGACAGACATGTAAGTTAAGTAGAAGAGCTCTAACATCCATGACATGGTGTGCATCCTTTCAGACGTCGTGTTCTTCTGTGATTGCTTCTTAAGTTCATTCATTCATTTCTGGGCCAGCTCCCGAAGGAATCCCCTCCCCTTCATCCCTTACACCTGTCCTCCAGGGCAGCTGCACAAAGCAACCCTGTCCAGAACCATTTCTCAACCCTATCCGAATCCTCCATCAGTCCTCCAGGCTCTCCTCCCATTGGCCCATCAATACATTTTCTGTCGGCTGGGCAAAACGGCTTCCTTCAGGAAAGAGAAGATCAGTAGGATTCCAGAGCGTTTGCCCCTCTTCCCTTTCGTGAAGTAGTTTGAGACCACGTCATCTGGAACACAATACAAATAAGTAATGGAGAGACAATCCAAACAGCCATGAGTCTAAAGCAAAGATAAGGTATTTAGATCAGAAGATTGTCAACTAGTGTTACCTAGTAGTGTGTCATGATGTTACAATGGCCAATATGTTTTAAACCTTTTCAATAAATGAGCAGTGACAAAACAGGACTCTATTTGAACTGAAGTTCACATATGAGCCTCATTAAGCAACATATAGTGTTTGGCCAGCTAGATTTATACATATTTTATCTGTCTCACAACAGTGGATAACCTTTTGCTGGGCTACGTTACCGTGGAAACTTATGCTTAATGCCTAACCTGCAGGTTAAGTTCAAGATTAAAGTAACAGTAATCTGCATTTTAACCAATCAGGAACAATATTTTGGTGGAGTTGGACCTTACCAATCCATCTCAAGTCACATATTTTGTGAATTGCTACAAGTGAACAGTAGTGAATTGCTACAAGGGAACAATCATGTGTTAAAAAAAAGTGTTTTTTTTCTTTCTTTCTTTTTTGGAAATACTAAAAAGTACACTACATAAATTTGAAGATTATCAGGCAATTATTGGGCAAAAAAGTAATGGTGTTAGCTGTGACAGTACTGCTTCTTGTCACTACATCTGTCTTACCATCTATATATTTAGTGTACATAATGTTAGGCATGGAACCCTATCAGGGCTTTTCAGACCATCAATCACTTCTTGAAGGCTAGTGGTGAGTATTTTTAGTAACTGTGATAAAACTGTCCATGTTTGTGTAGAAAATAAGACACGTAACTACCCAATGAAGAGTTTAAACCATCATTTCTATAGCATTCACGTTTTCAATTACGCAGTCAATCTTAAAAACTCTTTGGAGAAACGTTACTGATCCTATTCCAAGAAGTTCTTTTTGGAAAGATCCAGATATTTTTGTTGTTTAATTATTTAATGTAGTCTCAATTTTCTGTATAACTTTTACACTGCTGTAGGAAATGGACCAAAAGTCAGTTAAAAAGTGTCTGCAATTTCACCACAAAAATGTTAATCTGCAATGAAGACATTCTGCTAATCCTCAGTTCAGGATATGAGCATTAAATAATCATCATAAAAATATATGTCCAGAACAGTTCATTTGAAACGATCACTAATCACAAGAAACCCAATTTTTGTGGCATATGTTCACTGACCTCCTTGCTGCATGGTGGATGGGAGAACATTTTCCCCAGCAGAGAGGGATACAAAGAAGGAGAATGGTATCACCCACAGGCAAATTGTGAAGTATGCCAGGACCTGAAAACATGAAAATGTATTTAGAACGTACTTTGTATCTTCAGTCTTACAGTTATTGTTGACTTATAAATTACTGGTACTTTTTTTTTTTTACTGGTAATTAGTAATTAAAGTAATATACAGCTAATTAGTGATTTACCCACCTCTGAGAAAGCATAGTATTCCTCTGCAAAGTACTGGAAGGCCATGTAGTGATTTATTACCACCAGTACTGAGGAAAAAATGAGGGAATAAATACAATCCATATTTTAGACAACCATTTTATTGTTAATTGTTGTTAGTGTTGGTGTCCTATTATTACAAGAGCCAGGGCCAATCTTGTTACACCACATTTTATAATGAGGCATACATGTAAGGTACCTTTTAAATTTGAAAAACAGGGGAATTTAAATAAAACAAATATATAATAAACAAATAACCACACAAATTGTAAGGCAAGAGACTGACTCTTTTGAAACTTAAGCAATATCACCTGCCATTGTTGGGTACTTACTACAGGAAAGGATGAAGTTTGGCGAGCTGAGCATGATGTAGGGGAACGTTTGCAGCAGGCCAAAGTAAACCAGGTTAGTGAAGAGGCCAACTCCAATCATCAGAGTAGGAAAGCCCTCAAACAGGTACAGCCCTGACAGCACACCTGTGGAAAACTGAAGGAGAGATGACGCCTCAGGGATAGAAAACTGATTGAGGAAAAGCAGCAGAACACATTATACGGACAAAAGTATTGGGACATCTGTTTTTCATGGTTTGTGCTAGACCCCTTACTTCCAGTGAAGGACAATCTTAATGCTTCAGCAGACAAAGACATTTTGGACAACGCCATGCCAAATGGACACAGTATGGGGAGTAACCTTTTCTATTCCAGCATGACTGTGTCTCAGTGCACAAAGCAGCTCCATAAGGACGTGGCTGGATGAGTTCAGTGTGAAAGAACTTGACTGACCCACACAGAGTCCTGACCTCAACCCCATTCAACACCTTTGGAATGACTTGGAACGGAGATTGTAAGTCAGACCTTCTCGTCCAACATCAGGGTCTGACCTCATAAATGCTACAGAATAAATGGACACAAATTCCCACAGAAAGTCTTCCAAGATGTGTGGAAGCAGTTATAGCTGCAAACGGGGACCAACTCCATATTAAAGTCTGTGTTTGAATGCAATGTCATTACAGTCCCTGTTGATGTAATGCTCAGATGCCCCAATACTTTTGTCCATATAGTGTACATGGATATACAGTAAGTGACTTAGAAATATTTTCATATATATTTACAAACCAGAAATTTTATGCATTAGTCCTGAGGACATACTCACCAGTATCATGTATTTTATTATTCGACTGGTGGCGACTGTGTACTCCTCTATCAACTCTGCCAAGTAATACAGGCCTGCAGCTGAACAGAGAAAAACATGTTAAGGAAATACTTCAAAAAGAAAACCAAAGACAATAATCAAAACACATCACAGTTCACACTCCCTACAGAAGCGTTTCCAGTTGTGGACTACAGGGAAGTTTCATAATTTCTCTTTTAACACCACAGATTCAGATCATGAGAGGTTTAATCTGTTATATAGTTATTAATTATATGGATCTGCCACTAGAGCAGGGACACACAAAACAGTGGAGATAGAAAATTATGTTGTGTAGTAAGAAAACAAGAAGAGATGAATAAATAAACACGGTGCATATAAACACAGACAGCCATTATACTACTTTATCTCCCAAAGGCTACTTCAGGCAACAGTATTAAAAAAAAAATAATAAAAAAAATAAACAGATTTACATCTAAAGCCGGGCTGACAGCATGCTGTGCCTTTGTGCGCAGGCAGCGCTACTGGTTATCACGCGAAGCCACGCCCCACTGCGCGCACCACTGAGAGGAGGTTTTTATTTTGGAGGGAGGGAAGCTGGATCCTGAACTTTTGAACCACAATCTAGTTCATTCAAAAATGTATAACAAGGCTTGACATGTAGACATCCTGCTGAACTTTTCAGATATTGGACTCTGTACCTTGTCAACAGAGGTGGGTAAAGCAGCTTAAAAGCATTCTCAAGTAAAAATATTGCTACTTCAATGAAATAATGACTCACACAGAAGCAAATGCAGCTAACAAAACAACCTGTAGAAGGGTTTTTATAAATAAATAAATAAATAAATAAATGGTTTCCTATAGTGCTGCTGTGAAACTTCTTAGTACATCAGAATAAGAAGGGAAGCTTGCTAGGCTCTGTTCTTTCATTTTTAGGAGAACTGTGTTTTAATATAAATAATATAAACTACAAGACTAAGAGTGAGAGGTGTGAAGACAAAATTACACAACTATATCAGGAACCCAATGCCAATGACTTAAATTAATGTGCACAAAAAGCTGATTCCTATGATCAGAAACATAAGTATATGGTAAAGCAATCTGTAAAAAAAAAAAAATCCAAATTATTACAAGTTTTACAAAAGTGTAAATATAACTAGCTGCTATCTGAAGTTCTCTGTGGTGAAATTTCAGAATCTCAAATTAGAGAGCTCATTTGAAAGACACCTTTTTTTCACCCTGCTAGGACACATAATTACATTCCAGTCCTCAAATTATGTTTCCACTTGACTGCTGAATGTTTCTGTTACTGCTGAATGTTAAACTATCATTTGTACTAAATTGCACATTTTTAAAATTTTCGTTTAGAGTTTATATTTTATTTACAGCAAACCCCCGCTTACATTCCTAGAGCACCTGCATATAGTGAAAAACCGATTGATGTTGTGATGTGGTAAAAAAAAAATGCCTGTAAATGCCTGTTTTTAAAGTGTAAACCCTAAATATGCCCCAAATATGCTCCCAAATTACTTTAGTTTCATTTTAAACTCAGCTAAATACATTACCCTTAACGAAAATGTAAAGGCAAACCCGTATTTGTACTGTACAGTTTACACTGAACTCCCGCATGTGCTAGAATGTAAATACCGATGTTACCCCGTATAGACTGTACTGTAATTCATGCACACACGTTTTCTTTGGTATCCACTGTCGTTTTCTTTGGTATAAGCAGGTAAATAGAGTAATAAATTAATTTAATTTACAGTAATCAAAATACAGGGCTTTGAGAACACTCGAGACGCTCCACGGGGGAAATTCTGGACTGCCGCTGCGTCAAAGGGCAGCAGCCAATCAGCAGCAAG
>JBBJLS010128967.1:0-16967 GCA_037577275.1 Bryconaethiops microstoma | reverse complement strand
GCCCAGGGAGATTAGCTACAGTGCCATGGGTTGCAAACTTCTTGATAATGTTGCGCACTGTGGACAAAGGCAAATCTGATCTGTGATGGAAGTTATTTTAAGACCCACCCTTTGTTCACAGCTAAGAGACATGCCTTGCAAATTCAAATATACTGTGATGATTTTGAAACAGCCAATCCCCTTGGTTCAAAACGTGGCGTTCACAAGTTTCTTTTGTAGTAAGAAACTTGTCTCCCAAATTTAATTCGGTTTTGATGAATATTCATTAATAGCACTTTTTCACACACAGGATTTGCAAAGGTACAGTTTTGATCTTATACTGAAACATTTAATAAATTATGTAAAAAAAAAATAGGAAAGGCAGGGTTTAAGTCTTCCATTTTCTGATGAGCCAGTATATTGTACAATTGCACAAATAAATGGAGATAATGTAGGGATGCACACAATTCGTGGTTTTAATGAGTCATTTAGTAGTCATCATTTCTGCTGCATTTGTTTGATAGAGAAAAATGATTGTCAAACTGTATACAGTGAGGATCATCCAAAGGTGATCCTTCGTGGAAAAGATGTATTTGAGATGCATTGCCAGTCTCTCCACGAAAACCCACAATTGAAGTCACTGTATGGTTTGAAAAAAAAAAAACCCCACTAAATTCATTGCAGTATTTATTTTGCAGTATAGGTGTTGCTCAGTATGAGTTGAAATTGTTGTTTGGATATCTCACACAACACTTTATTTCAGAGCAAGACTTACTTTCCAGGATTTACAGTTTTGATTATGGGTTTTTAGATAGAAAAAAACGTCCAATGATTGTTTTGAATAGCACTGGCAATAGCATTGGCTTAAATTCTATTCAGAGATTGTCTTGTGAAAAACTTCCTGCTTTTGTTTGGGGACATTATTCCTGCTGAAAACCAAAACTGGAATTTGTTACTGTTGTTACTTGAGATAATGAATACTGTTTTTTCACCTTCTCTCACTGTAGGCATGACAACATATTTAAAGCACTTAATTATTGACCACCACAAACTATCTAAGCAGCTGTATCCACACAAAAGCTTGATACCGAGGCATCATTTTATGATCCATTACCCATCTTCAATCAGAAAAATTGGTCCCTTACTACATATGTGGTTTATGAGGTTTGAAGCCAAACACAAGTTGTTCAAAAATTATTTAAAAAAATTTAAAAACATAACCAAATCACTTGCTAAAAAGCATCAGATGGCCATTGCATATCACTGGGAAAGATTCACCCTGAAACAACGGGAGTATGGGCCAATTAAATCCTTTTCACTCAGAGATGAGAATGTGGTCAATAATGAAATGCTTGAAACAATATTGTCAAAAGAAGTTTTCTAAAGTACTCGGGTTAAAGTTGATGGTATAGAGTATAAAGCTGGACTTGTTATTTGCAGTGCAATGGAAGAAGACATGCTTGTCTTTTGCCAAATAAGTGATTTACTTTTGGTTGAAGATGACTTTTTTCCTGACAAACAAGCTATTTACAGAGTGTTTTGATAACCATCTACATGCATTCAGAGTTGTACATACAAAGGAGAGCTGTATAGTGACAATGTCAGATCTAAAGTTTTATAAACCGTTTGACATTCAAAGCTCATACAATGTTTCAGATGAGAGAATGTACACTGTTCCTTCATTCACAATGTTTTGAAGAGAAATTTAATGTAGTTTTGGGGAAAAATTATTTTATGTAATGTAATTCTTTCTCTGGATTTAATTTTAACACTTTTCAGTGTAGAAAGCCTGACACTATAGGCAGTGAAGCCAACACTAACCAGAAGGTTAAAAATGATATCTCAGCAGAGTCACTTGTTCCGTCTCTTCAGTGTTATTTTAACTCTGGCAGTGTTAAATACTTTAACTATTTCAAAAATGTTGATTTAACTCTAGAGAGTGTGGTGCTATATAAACCCTGAAAAAGTGTTGAAAATGACTCTGTGGGAGTTATTTTAACACTGGTCTTTAGCAGGTACTATATATAGGCATGCAGCGTAGTATTTCCTGTCTTTTGTGTTCTTGTGGTGTACTTGAACTGTCTTCAACTGGTAAGTTTAGCTTGTTTTAATTCATTTGCTATCTTCTAAGTTGGATGTTGCTGTGCATTTGGATACCTTGAGTTCGCCGCCTTGTTGCTGGGTTAGCTTAGCCTTTTCTTTTGAAGTATTTTCACTTGGTCTAAGCTAATTGGCTGTGAATGAGTTCGCCGCCTTGTTGCTGTCTTAGCTTATCCTTTTCTTTTGAAGTATTTTCACCTGGTGTAAGCTGATTGGCTGTTAATTACTGGGCGGGTCCAGCAGGTACTATATATAGGCATGCAGTGTAGTATTTCCTGTCATTTGTGTTCTTGTAGTGTTCTTCAACTGGTAAGTTTAGCTTGTTTTAATTCATTTGCAATCTTTTTCTTTGGATGTTGCTGT
The DNA here is from genome assembly GCA_037577275.1 of Bryconaethiops microstoma. Lineage (NCBI taxonomy): Eukaryota > Metazoa > Chordata > Actinopteri > Characiformes > Alestidae > Bryconaethiops > Bryconaethiops microstoma. Next base: position 14,525 of record JBBJLS010128967.1, on the reverse strand, counting down.
GGAGCTAGATACCTTGAGTTCGCCGCCTTGTTGCTGACTTAGCTGCCTTGTTGCTGACTTAGCTTAGCCTTTTGAAATATTTTCACCTGGTATTTCCTATTCATTTGAATAGGGCAGTCCCTTATTGTTATTGTCCTTGGATTCTTTATTTATTATTATTAAGGGCCTGACCTATTAAAATGAATGGTAGAGAATGACTAGGGCTCAACTTTCGGATCGTCCTGCTCAGACACGCTTTGTCCGAAAACCAACAATTTTCATGTGATACCTCAGGCCAACTGTTCCAACACACAAACGCGTTCGGTGATGACCCGCACTCGTCCTTTCCTGGTCTTTCGCTCATCCCTTTTTCCCTCATTCCCTTACATTCATTTTTCACCCCATTGAAATGAATGCAGTTTCAGGAGAATTAACTCTGTCTCCATACAGTGACCAAGTATTATGAAACCTGGTATGACACTTCAGGTCATGCCCCCAAGACACTCCTGTTTAAAGGGAACTATATGGCCGAAAGTATTGGGACGCAGCTGTCATACAAAACTATGTGAACAAAAGTATTGGGACATACCTGTTTAATCTAAACTATATGGCCAAATATATTGGGACAGAGTTTTTCTGGATGGTTGCTAAGACCTGAAAGGCAGTTGCTATGGTGTAGGAGATGGTTGCTATGCAGTTTATGGGTGGTTGCTATGGGCATATAGGCAGTTGCTCTGGTGTAGGAGATGGTTGCTATGCAGATTCTGGGAGGTTGTTTTGGGCTTAAAGACAGTCGCTATTGTGTAGGAGATGGTTGCTATGAAGTTTATGGGTGGTTGCTGAGGTATAAAAGGTGGTTGCTATGGTGTAGGAGATTGTTGCTAAGTAGTATTTAGGCAGCTGCTATGGTGTAGGAGGTTGTTACTATGGCATTTCCAGACCGTTGCTATGGCATACAAGGTGGTTGATGGGGTGTTGCTAGGTGCTATCTGTGATATCTGAGGTGGTTTCTAAGCAGTTTTTGGCAGTTGCTATGGTGTATGAGGTGGTTACTATGAAGTGTATGCGTGATAGCTAAGGTATAGGTCACTGCTATGGTGTAGGTGATGGTTGCTAAGTAGCATTTAGGCAGTTGCTATGGTGTAGGAGGTGGTTACTAAGCAGGTTTTAGGCAGCTATTATGGTGTAGGAGATGGTTGCTATGAAGTTTATTTTTGGTTGCTAAGGTATAAAAGGTGGTTGCTATTGTGTAGGAGATGTTTACTAAGTACTATTTAGGCAGTTGCAGTCTGTAGGTAGTTTCTTGCCAGTAGGCCCTTTTAAAATTTCTTCAGGAATTAGTTATAGCGCGCCGTGGCGCGCACTCACGCAACCTATATATCAAAACCGTTCTGCTCGTCACCGCGAGGTGTGGTATTACTTTTATTGGCGTTTCATGTTACCGTGGCAGCTCTACACACCCACAAAGATGGCCAAAATGCCATAGAGAATGAATAGGGCTCAACTTTCGGATTGTCCTGCTCGGACACGCTTCATCCGAAAGCCACCAAACTTCATGTGATACCTGAGCTAATTTCAACGTTAATGTTATGCTAATGCTTTACTAATGCTAGGCTAATGTTTAGCTAATGATATGATAATACTATGCGAGGCTAATATTTAGCTACTGCTAATGCTATGTTTCAAATTCAAATGAATAGGGCAGGCCCTTATTGTTATTGTCCTCCGTTTCTTTATTCATTATTATAGTTTATTATTCTTACGTCGTAATTCATGTGGCCCAAACCGTGGCGCACACCCAGACAACCTATATATCAAAACGTTCGGCTAGTCACCGGGAGGTGTGGTATTACTTTTATTGGCGTTTCACGTTACGGTGGCAACACTACATGCCCTCAAAGATGGCCAAAATGCCATAGAGAATGAATAGGGCTCAACTTTCGGATAGTCCTGCTCGGACACGCTTTGTCCGAAACCCACCAAACTTCTTATGATACCTCAGGCCAACTGTCCCGACACACGAATGCAGTCGGTGATGACCCGCACTCATCCTTTCCTTGTCTTTCGCTCATCCCTTTTTCCCCTCATTCACTTCCTCTATATATATATATATATATATTAGTGTATGTATGTATGATATATATATATATATATACATACATAATGTGTGTGTGTGTATATATATATATATAAATGAGTACCTGCTGGACCCGCTCAGTAATTCACAGCCAATCAGCTTAGACCAGGTGAAAATGCTTCAACAGAAAAGGCTAAGCTAAGTCAGCAACAAGGTGGCGAACTTAAGGTATCTAGCTCCACAGCAACATCCAACAAACTAGAAAAAACACAATTCCTGAAGAAATTTTAAAAGGGCCTGCCGCCAAGAAACTACCTACAGGCTCCATACTAACCATCTCCTACACCTTTTATACCTTACCAAACACCCACACATTTCATAGCAACCACCTCGTACACTATAGAAACTGCCTAAACAGTACTTAGCAACCATGTCCTACACCACAGCAACCACCTTTTGTACATTAGCAACCACCCATAAACTTCATAGCAACCATCTCCTGCACCATAGCAACTGCCTAAAAGCGCCTCAGCAACCATCTCCTACACCATAGCAACCATCTCCTACATCATAGCAACTGACTAAGAACTGCTTTGCAACCATCTCCTACACCATAGCAACCACCTTTTATACCTTAGCAACCAAACACAAACTTCATAGCAACCATCTCCTATGCCATAGCAACTGCGTTTAAGCCCACAGCAACCACCCAGAAACTGCATAGCAATCGTCTCCTACACCATAGCAACCACCTTTTATACCTCAGCAACCACCAATAAATTTACATTTACAGCATTAATCAGACGCTTTTATCCAAAGCGACTTACATTCCCTAAGTACAGGGGAAAGTCTCCCTGGAGCAACTTGGGGTTAAGGGTCTTGCTCAGGAACCCATTGGTGTTGTGCTGAAGGTAGGATTCAAACCCATGACCTCTTGGTCCATAGGCAAGTATCCTACCACTAGGCCACCACCACCAACTTCATAGCATCCATTTCCTACACCATAGCAATGGACTAAAAACTACTTAGCAACCATCTCCTATACCATAGCAACCACCTTTTATGCCTTAGCAACCATGCATAAACTTCATAGCAACCATGTCCTACACCATAACAACTGCCAAAAACTGCTTAGATACCACCTCCGATATCACAGCTAGCACCTAGCAACACCCTAGCAGCCACATTGCATGCCATAGCAACTGTCTGGAAACTCAATAGCAACAACCTCCTACACCATAGCAATTGCCTAAAACATCCTCAGCAACCATGTTCTACAACATAGCAACCGCCATTTATACCTCAGCAACCACCCATAAACTTCATAGCAACCAGCTCCTACACCATAGCAATGGGCTAAAAACTACTTAGCAACCATCTCCTACACCATAGCAACTGCCAAAAACTGCTTAGAAACCACCTTCCATATCACAGCTAGCACCTAGCAACACCACCTTGTATGCCATAGCAATTCTCTGGAAATTCCATAGCAACAACCTCCTACACCATAGTAACTGCCTAAAACCTCCTCAGCAACCATTTCCTCCACCATAACAACCACCTTTCATAGCACAGCAACCACCCAAAAACTTCATAGCAGCCACCTACTGCACCATAGCAACTGACTAAAAACTCATTTTCAACCATCTCCTACACCATAGCAACCACCTTTTATACCTTAACAACCAAACACAAACTTCATAGCAACCATCTCCTACACCAGAGCAACTGCCTTTCATGGCTTAGCAACCATCCAGAAAAACTCTGTCCCAATACTTTTGGACATATAGTTTAGATTAAACAGCTGCATCCCAATACTTTTGGCCATATAGGTCACTTTAAACAGGCGTGTCCTTAGGGGCGTGGCCTGAGGTGTTATACGAGGTTTCATAAGGCTTGGTCACTGTATGGACACTGAGAGTTTATTCTCCTGAAACTGCATTCATTTCAATGGGGTGAAAAACATATGGAAGTGAACAGGGGAAAAAGGGATGAGCGAAAGACGAGGAAAAGACGAGTGCGGGTCATCATCGACCACCTTTGTGTGTCGGGGCAGTTGGTCTGATGTATCACATGAAGTTCTGTGGGTTTCAGACGAAGCGTGTCCCAGCAGGAGGATCCGAAAGTTGAGCCCTATTCATTCTCTATGGCATTTCGGCCATCTTCGTGGGCGTGCAGCGTCGCCATGGTAATGCAAAACGCCAATAAAAGTAATACCACACCTCGCGGTGACGAGCTGAACGTTTCGATATATAGGTTGCCTGGATGCGCGCCATGGTTCGGGCCGCATTTATTGCGACGGAAGAGTAATAAACTATAATAATAAATAAAGAAACGGAGGACAAGAACAATAAGGGCCTGCCCTATTCAAATGAATAGGAGCCTTTGGCTCCTATTCATTTGAATGGGTAGGCCCTTAATAACTGCAAAAAAAACACCCAGTACAGAACACACTTGTTCCCAGCTGAATGTGGGAACATGCTGCCTCCTCCTTTGTAGCAGCACACATTCAAAAAGTGATTTTTTTTCTTTCATCTTTTTTGTTTGTTTGCCTCAAGCATGCATTTGTTTTGTTTATGTAGTGCTTAGTAAATTCAATCATGGAAATGTCAGTACAGGTTGCCCATCATGATGGTTGTGATCTTTGACACATCAAGGCAGCTTGTTTTTTTATTTCCACATGTTGCCTCTTTTATCCATTTGTTGAAGTTGTTCTACCTTTTTTGCAACGAAGAAGTCCCTTCAAGCACTGAAACTCCATCTTTCCTTCCCCAATTGAAATCTACACTACCTTCTTCCAAGGCCATCAAGTTCTACTCTTCCTCCGTCTGTGAACACCCCTCACACACTGCTAGAGGACCGCATAGTGCCAGAGGTACCAGAGGCATATAAAGGACATCACCTGCAAAGAGAAGAGCACCCACATCATTGTCTCCACCACTTGGAAGCTCCTCCCACACCTCAGCTGGGCAATAACCTAATGGCATGGCACCAGAGGACAGATGGTGTGACTCCTCCATTGCAGTTTTGCCTGCAGAGGTACCCAAAGAGTTCAGCCAGATTTTCAAAAAGACTATAGACCTTCTGATCTCTTCTAGCTTTTCTTTAGTATAGATGTGATGCACACACTGTAGAGGACATGCAGAGGCTGTGGATGGTCATATATTCTGAGGAAACATTCGTGTTTGTCAGCATCATCATCTACCTCGGCCTGGTAAAGACTTCAGCTGTCTGAGACATGTGGAGGAAGGATTACTTGCACATCCACCAGTTTTTAGCTTCTGGGTACTGGTATGAAGCCATCAGTGCATACTTGTTGGGTACTGGTACAAGGCCATTAGTGCATACTTGCTTCAGTGCTCTTGGTATTGCAGCACTGACCCACTGAGCAGCTCCAAGGTCAGCCTAGGTCTCATCTACCTCAAGCCCTTCCAGGAGGAAATTCTGACAGCCTGCAGGGTGTATTACCACCTGTGCCAGAACCTCACAATAGAAAACTTACCAAGTCTCCCAAGCAGAGGTTCAAGCTCTTCATCCTAACTGACGGCTCGAGCTACACATGTGTTTATGGGGGGAAAGCAAAGACTCCATCAGGAAACAACCTGAGCTTTGATCTGGCTGTCGATCTGCTCATTGTGCCCTATCTGGGTATGAGGTACACAGCGTATGTTTACAACTTTTACAATGGCTCGCTGCTCTTCTATCATCAATAGAAAACTGGTTTTGCAGCTTGTGAAAACATTCCTGAGATCTGGATAGGCCTACCATCAATGCCCTGTCAAGAAAGTGAACCCTTGGGAAATGCTATGGATCAGAAAGAGCAGTTTATGAAGAAGAGGGACACAGTGTGCTCCACTATCCACAAAGCCTATAGTGGGCAGCATGTACAACATGAAGTCAGGCATCTGGTCTATCCAACAGATCCCCATGCCAGATCCTATGCACAAAAGTTCATGGGGGTGCTGACTTCTCTGATGTTCTAATAAAGTACTTCTCTGTGACACAGAAGAGCAGAAATTGGTATATGAAACACTCTTCATCATCCATAAGGAAATGGCACCGACAAAGTAGAAGTCGTCACTCACTCAGACGCACTTCAAGGAGCCATTGTGCATGGAGCTTGCTGATAGTAGGCAGCCACCGACATCCACATCTGAAGAGGCCACTGGAAAGGCCACCAGTGAGGCACCCTCACTTGTGACTCAGAAGTAGAGACCAAGGAATGCTTTCCTGTTCTGATTTGTGAGGTCTCTACTGACTCTTACTTGAAAGCCACTCAAGTGAGGTGGAAAAGTACACCCTGCAAAATTAAGACAATGTACAAGTGCAGATCTTGTGATGTGGCCCGCTGCGTAGTTGTGGACCAGTTATCCTTTACGGAGGAGCATGATTTGAAGAGCAGCTTGACTTTTTGGACATATTTAGTTCCTGAGTTTACTGTGCACACAGAAAATGTGTGAGCACCAGACACCTAATAAATCTCCTAACTGGTAAGTTTTTGCCTCCTAAAATTCAACCTCTCATCCATGTCATAGGCAATAGTTACAACAAATTGTAGGTATAATGTTTCTAACGGCTAACGGAGCTCTGGTATGGACACTTTATATCCTCAAGAGAGTACAATGTCATACAAAAAGGAATCCCTCCCACTTTGTGTAGTTTCTCTGTATTTTTCAGTAGCATTTATGAGACATCAAGTCATGAGTCATCAGGATGGTTTATTTGAAAGACATATCAATATTAATCTGAAATGGACATTTGTCTGTTCACAAGACAAAAATATAAAATACACACTTCCTGTACAGTGACAGACATCCTTTTTGTATTTGAAAAGGTCTGAGGGCACTTGGAAACACCTAAGTGTATTGAAAAATGTTTTGTAGCACCTTAATACTTTTATGTATCTGCTCCAAATTGTACTGAACTGTCCAAGAACCTGGTGCATCAGGATATGTAGAGCATGACTTAGCTTTGTGCAAAATGAACACTAGTAATGATTATTGCTGGAAACGTCAACAGAGAAGATGGAAATGAATTAACAGAGGTGCTAGAGAAAACAAACTAGAAGCAGTCAGACACTATGGTTCACTCTGGTACTGATGGTTTATTTGACAATACTGAGGAATCATCTCATTGGCTTCTTTTTTTTTTTACCAGAATGGAACGGGTCAGTGCAGTTCTCACAAACAAACAAACCGGCTCCTGAGGTGTACTAAGTGACCATGCAGTACAAAATTTGTCCTGTATCGTGAGCTTTGTAATTTCCTTCATACTGGTGTGCCACAAATAGGCACAGACAAACAGCACAAATGCTTAACACTGATGTTTTGCGAGCAACAAGAGGCTAGTGAACAAACGGCATAATAGCTACAGAGAGAGTTACGTTGCAGGAAAGTGACAAGAAAATGAGTCTTCAGAGGTGAATTTGTAAACCGGTAGGGTCTGTGAAACACAGAAAGAGCAGAGATATAATCCGACTTGGAATTAGAATTTTCACAATTATCTGTGTATAACCTTCGAAGCAAATGCTTGATCAAAATAACTATGTTATTGATATGCAGGGAGTCATCCTCTATTGATGAAGGAGATCAGCACACTTTGGAGATGCTTTAAATAGTAGTTTCCTCAGTTTGGGGTTTACAGATAATGTTAAATAAAAAAACATGCACTTTGAGTACTTTTTTTCTAGTAAATATTCAGTTTGTAAATGATCTTCAAAAGATGTTTATAAAGAAAGCAGTAATGACACATGTACCTTTTTAGTGTTTTAGTTTTGCTATTATTAAATTAGTTATTAGTTGTAGTTATTTGTAGTAAAATAAGCCATTGTAAACTAAAAAGGCATACTTTGTTCTAATAGATTTCTATTTGGAAAAAAATTAAATGTTAGTTTGTTATAACACAATATATACAAAAACCATTAGAAATTTTAATTATAGCATGATATAAATTTTACACATATCACACACCACCAAAGTAACCACATGGAGGTTACTCAATAATGACAATATGCAAAGGAAGCATCTCTAGCAAACTCTGCCTTCTCTCTCATGTAATGAACAAAGACTGAAGAACCAGTCACGTTTTCTGTAAGTCAGTCGTTCATTAACTCCACAAATGGGCACTTCATATTTCAGACTGCTCAAGCACACTATCAGCCTGCCATCTGTGAGGGCTCTGGAGAGCACAGCATAAAACATGATTTTCCTACCATTACACAATTCTTCTGAAGAGTTTCAGCAAATTACCATACTCACATATGAGGTCTTTTCAAGAGAGTTAGGAAATCCAAAGCAGGCCAGTGGCATTCATGATGCTGGCTCAAAGTCACTTCTAGCTGGAAAAAAACATCTTTGTGACTGATCAGAGCAATATAGGAGAGAGATAAATGGAAGGCTCAAAGGCTTCCTGATATATTAAAAGATAATCATCTACATGATTGTCATCTACATGAGAGTTTTCTTTTCTGACCTTGGTGTTTTATATCTGGGTGGTAACCATGGTAACTTTATGTAAATCAAATAATACCACAACCTGAAGGCCCATATTTGGTCATTAGAAATTAAACATGAATATTGCCTTAGTAACTAAGGATGGTCAGGAGGAGGATGTGGCCTACTGCACCAATCCCCAGAAATTCCTGTTAGTTAGCAGATGGAAAATAATCACCCTCCACCTTATGTGTGTATTACCTATGAAAATTCCTGCACGCCTTGGAACAGAATATGGAAATAATGAATATGAATAAAAAAAGTGGAAACTGTACTCTTTATATACAACATGATATGGAGCTATTGATGGACCATGGATAGAGAAGTTCCATGACACATTCTATGAAAAGATGATACAGTTCCTAGCTGTCCTCCATGAACTGTTTGTTTACTGAGATGACGTTCAGGTTACTGTGGGTTCTGGAAAGAGCAGAACTCTCTTGAGAAATTGACACAACCAGTGACGTGATGTGCAAGGGGTTCCGGAAGTGATGCGTGTCACAGGATATATAAATAGTAAGTAGGTAGCAACCAGTGCTCAGTTCATGCCAGCTCAACCCAACCCAGCTCAACTGCCATGAGTACTCTGGTTCTCTCTGTATTTATATACTCACTGTGTGTGTGATGAGAATGCAGATTTTTAGTTGAGTGTTCTCAGAACGAAGCGCATGGTCTACAAACTCTTTCATGTTTGTCCGCGATTGGGTTCATCCACCATGCTACACTGGGCTAACTGTTTGGTCAGGTACATTCTTGTCTCCTCACTTCTTTCTCACTGTTCAGGTCCACATATAGTTCGGCCACAAACAGGTCATGGCCACCACTTTTTGGATTCAGGGGCTGGTAATTTTATCGACCACACATTCACTGCAAAGCTGGGTATGGGTCGTGAGGCATTATCTCAGCCAGTTAACATCACCGCCATGGACCGTCAGCCCCTCTAATCCAGTCCCATTACTCACCAGACCTGACCACTCACCTTCTCCATTGGACACCAAAAAGAAAACCTGGCTTTCTACCTCACTCACCTGACCTCTCCACCCATCATCCTGGGACAACCTTAGCTCCTCAGACACATCCCTGTGTCGACTATTAGAGACTTAACAAGATCACCATCAAGAACTGCCATCCACTCCCGCTTACCAACACCCTCTCTGGTGTGTCCATCTCCACCAAACTGAACCTTCAGAGTGCATACAATCTTGTCCCCATCAGGGAGGGTGACAAGTGGAAGATGGCAACCGGCCAACACAAGACCTTGGTAATGCCCATCAACTTGTGCAACAGTCCGGCAGCATTTCAACAATCCATAAATTACGTTCTCCATGACATGCTGGGTCGTTGGTGCTTCGCATATCTGGACAACATCCTAAGCCACTCAAGAGGCTGCTGGCCCATCAGCTTTTCTGCAAGTTGAAGAAATACGTTTTCCACCAGCACTCCACCACATTTCTTGGTTTCGTAATATGGATCCCCAGAAGCTGGACGCTGTGCGTAATTGTCCCCTAACCAATATGCTTAAGCAGCTACAGCACTTTCTGGGGTTTGCTCATTTCTACAGACGCTTTATCCGGGGCTTCAGTTCAGCTGCAGCACCTCTTACTGCCCTCACCAAATCATCCCAGTCTCCATTTCACCTCAACCCTGAAGCCATCGAAGCCTTCCACCATCTCTGCCACCTCTTCACCACCGCACCCATACTTATTCACCCGGACTCTGTCAAGCATAGGAGCCGTCCTCTCCCAGTGAGGTCCAAACCATAAACTGCATCTGTGCGGTTTCTTCTCCAGGAAGTTTAACCCCACTCAGCAGCGATACGGGGTAGCGGGCCATGAGCTGTTGGCCATCAAGTGAGATCTGAATGAATGGCATCACTGGCTCCAGGGTGGCAGTGACCTGTTCACAGTCTGGACAGACCACCAAAATCTGATCACCATACAACAGGCCAAGCAACTCAACCCCAGGCAGGCGCAGTGGGCTTTGTTCTTCCAAAGTAACTTCACCTTATCTTACTGCCTGGGGTCGACAAACACCAAGGCTGATGTCCTCTCAACATCAAGCAGAGAGCCCCTGGATGGACCCCACGGCTCTCCTGCATCTACAACTCATCCTGTCACTGCTCCGGTGGGAGAAGTCTGAGTCTGCCAGGGGCAGACCTTGGATCCCCCTCCGGCAGGCACCCCGTCTAGATTACTCTTCGTTCCCACTGGACTCCACTCTGACACTGTCCAGTGGGTCCACTCCTCAGCCATCGCCGGCCACCCCGGCGCCACTCGAACTCTCTCTCTGCTCCAGCGTGCCTTCTGGTAGCCCAACATGTCCTCAGATGTCAAGGAGTTTGTCCAGGCATGCGCAGTGTGCGCCACTGCAAAGACCACCAACCAGCAGTCTCCAGGAGATCTCCAACCTCTTCCTGTGCCACACCGTCCCTGGTCGCACATCGCACTGGACTCCTTCACCAGCCTGCCGGGCTCTGAAGGGAAAGACACCATCCTCACTTTTGTGGACAGATTCTCCGAGGCCATTCACCTGGTGACTCTCGCCAGACTTTCCACAGCTAAAGCCACCGCTGAGTTAGTACTAGGGCACATAGTCTGATTGCATGGGTTCCCCAGGGACATTGTCTTGGACAGAGGGCTCCAGTTCACAGCTAAGTTCTGGAATCTGCCATCTGATCGACTCCTCTTGCAGTCTCTCATTGGGCTACCATCCCCAGACTAACAGTCAGACAGAATGGACCAACCAACAACTGGAGCACTTCCTGAGATATTTTGTTGCTGGTCGTCAAAGCTCCTGGGCCTGCTACCTCATCTGGGCTGAGCTTTCCCACAACCTCCTCACCTCCTCTGCCACTGGGCTCAGACCGTTTGAGGAATGCAACAAGGAATGCATCCTCGACTTGCATAGCCATGGCACTCAGTACTGGGAAGGCTACGATCCCGAGGAACAGTCTTGGGTCCCCGGATGGTTCATCCTGGACCCTTCCCTCATCCAGGACTACCATCGTCGGGTATCCTCTCAGCCGGGTCCGTCTGGTGACAGCCGTGGAAGGGCGGGGGACTGTCACACGCACCAGTCATGTGATGTGCAAGCGGTTCCGGAAGTGACGCGCATCACAGGTTATATAAACAGGAAGTAGGTAGCAACCAGTGCTCAGTCATTGAGACCATGCCAGGTCAACCCAACCCAGTTCAACTACCATCTCTCCACTGGTACCGTGAGTACTCCGGTTCTCTCGTATTTGTATACTCACTGTGTGTGTGGTGAGAACGTGGATTCCTGGTGGGAATCTCAACTCTTTAGTGGAGCATTCTCAGAACAAAGCGCGTGGTCTACAAACTCTCTTGAGTCTGTCTGCGATTGGGTTCATCCACCACACTACACTGGGCTAACAGTTTGGTCAGGTACGTTCTTGTCTCCTCACTCTCGTGACAGCAACTGAAAGTGATAGGGCATACCTGGTTACAGTAGTCATATAAATTGTAGCTGTAGCCACAATAATTCCCTGCAGCCTGATTGCATCCCCAAGCAGAGTGGTAGTTAAGAGTTTTGCAGAGAGTACTGGTTCTGCTTGTGCGACAACACTGAGTCCACCTATCAAGAGAGTAAGTGTATGTTAACTGTCCAGTTTACAATGGCGTCAGATTTGAAGTCACTGATACTTTTTAAAATAACACTAAGTAGATTCTGAACCTGTAATTCAACAATCACAGACCTGTAATTGCCAAAAAACGCCAAAACACAATGTAAGAGACGGTGCAGCTGTATATTCATCTGTAATCATGATTTAATGCAAATTTATGAATCAGATAGTTCAGTTCCTAAAATCTGATTGATTTATGTTTGAAGCCATTTTTTGTTTTACTGCTCCAAGTTACTAAAACCTGTGAATGGAATAATTTTTGACTGTTGCTATGCTGCTTGCATAGACCACTGAGTGAACTGACAGATGAATAGTATGATATCTGTGTAGTATATGTATAGAAGATAGATTGATAGTAAAACCAGTTTTTATTTTAACTGAGAAGCTGACAACTTACCTTCTAAAACATAGCTAACAATAGCTAACATTAGGCTAACATAGCTAACATTAGGCTTTGAATTAAAGTACTAACTACATGATTGGCTGTAAAGTTACAATATAGGAAAGTAAAAAATGTCTTACAGGTTTTCAGTGTCCATTTTTGAGTTAATCTGCCTTATGTAGCGCTTGTAAAATGGCAAACATTTTAGTTACAGTGGTAATTTAGTAAGCAAAAACTACTTATAAAGTAATAAAATAATAAAATGACTGCAATCTTCACTGGTGGCCAACTGAAGGTTTTTCATCCTCATTTGACAGTCCAACAATAACATACTCTAAACAAACTTAAAACACTCTTACCTGTGATACAATCACAATAACACATGGTTCGTCTTGGCTTATTGTTTCAGTATCTTAGTAATGCTTAATTGCTGCTGCAGGATCTGGATACAGTACTATACTGTGATCACATTACAGACAGTATATTAAAACATAAAAGATCATGAAACCCTCAACATGGTTGAAAACTGGTTCAAAATTATTTTAAATAAAATGATATACATTTGTTGGATCATGTTCCTTTATTTGTCAAAACAACTAATGCAACACACATTCTAGACTGGTCAGAGGTCTCAGAGCATGCAGTGAAAAGTGTGGTTTGTTAGAGGGCTCATTTGAATACTGTAGCACTACTTTAAATTAGTATTGTGAAGGCCAATACCATGCTCCAGTGGTTGTAATTTAGCTGTTTATTACAGTTCAGCTAGTCTTGTTTTTGAAACAATCACATAAATATACTCTGTGGGGCTCCTATTTTGAAGTCAGTGGGGAAAAATGGACATACATGACAGGACCCCAGAAACCCCAGAAAATCTATGAGAAATATTTTATAGCTCTGACAAATTTGTACATTAAAATGACAAAAACAAACACATATGGGGGATTTCGGAGTAAGAATAAATATTTTCTGTCCAGAAACTGCAGTTTGAGCCCTTCTTGTGCTCTTGTAAGCGTGTGATAACTCCACTGTTACTTTCTGTAGGCTAAAGAGTGAAAAAAGACTGAACCTAAGAGGGTTTAAGAAGTAATTTTTATTTAAATGTCATATAAATGTAATTTATAGTGCAAAACAGAGTTACATACTAAGATAAGAATGTTGTATGGGCAAATAAATGTTAGTTTACCACATCTAGTTTTGTCGTTCTTATTTAGGCAGACGTATGATTTAGTAAAGGACTAAACTGAGAGGCTGAATTGGAAACACATCGTGCTGAGCCAAGTAAGTGCTGAAAATACATTATTTATAATGGATGATCCAGGTACAAAAATGAACCAGACATGGAATAAAATAGTTTTAAAATCGCTTTACCTCATTTCATAGATCAGGTCTATCCTTTGCTTAAATCATAATGAAAATAAAACTTAGTTTAACCATACCATAGTTTAAATCAGGCTAGCTTTCAGCTTTAAAACCAACGTCTGGACAGGTGAGCTATGACATTAGAATGGAAGCATTAACTTATGTTAATCTGAAAATTATTAGCTACCTGTACTACTGACCAATCTAGACTCGTTGTAACTGTCAAAGGTTAATTTACATTTCCCATCCACAAGCAACTTTCTATGATCCTCAGTGTGGTATATTTTAAAGACCCAGACTGTAGCCCATATCTATGATAACATCAGTCAATGCGGTGTAAACAAATATCTTCAGGGTAGTCTGATGAAGAATGATGGTTGATGATTCACTGTAAAGAAGTTTACAGACTGCAGTCAGAAGTGGTGGTGATAGAAACTAGGGGGTTGTGATGTGATTCTCTCAGGAGTCGGAGCTGTGATGTTACTGTCTTGGATGATGGATGAAAACAAACTCACTCTCTCTATCTCTCTCTCTCTCTACACACAAACACACACACACACACACATATATATATATATATATGTATATATATAT
>JBBJLS010128930.1:0-16969 GCA_037577275.1 Bryconaethiops microstoma | reverse complement strand
CTTTCCACAAGATTTTGGAGTTTCTGTGGGAATTTGTGCCCATTCATTCTGTAGAGCATTTATGAGGTCAGGTTGGATGAGAAGGCCTTGCTCCATTCCAGTTCATCCAAAAGGTTTTGGATGGGGTTGTCTTTATGGACCTTGCTTTGTGCACTGAAGTCATGCTGGAACAGAAAAGGACCTTCCAGAAAGTTGAAAGCATGGAGTTGTCCAAAATGTGTTGATATGCTGAAGAATTTAGATTGCCTTTCACTGGAAGTAAGGGGCCTTCTGAATTCAGTAATTAAGAGGTGTGTCCCAATACTTTTGTCCATATAGTGTATGCAACATATTTCCAGAATTGCATCCAGAATTGACCTAGAAACGTTTTAAATTACTACTGATGTGTAGAAAATATCCCACAAAAGTGCCAAGTGTGCATGAATGTAGAATAATTAATAGATCTGGAAAGCAGTAAAACAACAGCAAATGCTAAGGTAAACACAACAAATCATAAATTGCCATGTCAGAATGGGCTTGTATAACCCACCATCACCCACAAGGAAGGAGATCCCTGGATGTAAGATTATCAAACCCGCTAAATTGTAGTAAACCACCACGAGCCTCCCCACACAGTGCAGTGCTGGCCAGCACAGGCGTCTGTTAGCCAACACTACAGAATTGGCAGTCAGTGTCCTTCCAGCATGTTATGACATTGCATCAGTAGCACAAAACATGTAGTGGTACTTCACATGGCTCAGAGGAAGCACATGTTGTCTTTCACCCTCCCAGTGTTGCTGTAATCACATGAGAGGGCAGTCCTAGGTAGTGGGTGGAATTGGAGATGACTAAGTTGAGCAGAAAATAGGAAAAAATGAAATCACATCACTAGAGCGCAAGCTTACCATTCCTATGTCAATGTCTCTGTCCATCCATAACCTTGATAGACAGCGTACGATCAGTTTGATCACATAAGCACATCTGTTTGAGATTAATTAACAACTCAACACAGTGTTTCAGTGCAGAAATAACAAAGAAAATTTCAGTAAGTGTGAAGTCACCATTTGTCTTCCGTGAACTCACCACACCATACAGTGTAAACAGTGTAAACAGCACAAAATTAGTTTTTAACCCATTCACTAAATGAAGCTGCAGGCAGCCAGGAACACAGCGCCCGGGGAGACGTGAGTGGGGACGGTATCTTGCTCAAGGGAACCTCAGTGGTGCCACTAGCAGTCCTGGGATTTAAACTCACAACCTTCTGATCGCAGGGGCAACTCCCTAACCACTAGGCCACCAGCCGCACAAATAAGATTAAAATTACTTAATAAATTCCAACAAAAGTCCTAACGAAATATGAATAGTAAAAAGATTAAAGTGTACACTGTTTGACTTTACTTTAACAATAATAAAATCTGTATTCAGTGAACCATCACAAATTACATTACCTTGTATCAGGTTCCCAACTGCTGGGCTGTGGCTTGTTTTTGTCAACTACCAACTACCACTAGGGGGAGGTAGAAGCCTAAAAAGTAAACTCCATTTATTATTTATGTTTCTAATTTTTTTTTCTAAATCAGATGAAACTGTTGAGTGACACAGACAGGTTTCAGCATGTGTGTAGCATGTAAGCATGTGTGTTTGTGACAGAGAGGGGCTAAAGTTAAGTAATGGTGCACTTTCTATTTAAATGAGACTGAGCCTGACTTGCTCGCTATCCAAGAGGAGAGAAAATCAATGTAAAACATGGCTGCCTTATGCTCATAATTTATTTCATTATCGTAAACAACTGAATTAACAACAGTCAGCCCACAGGCACTCTAGTCTAACAAATTCTGACAATAAATCTGAAGTGACAACCTGATGGTTATACAAGCACAGAGAAAAAATTTTTAGAAGTAAATGTATATATGTAAAGATTCTGGTAGCATTTACATCAGAAATTATGACATCTGACTAGCCTATGGTCTCCTGAACATTACACTGTATGGCATATGTGAGTGTCATATAAATTCTTATATAAATTCTAATTGTGAATTAGACAAAACTAGACTGGGATTCTAAGGCTGAACATATTATCACTGGTTCTGCAATCCCAAAAGGGCCAATCAAAGTAAAAAAACAAAAGCAGACCAAGTGCAAAAAGGATCACAATATTGAAAATATGCTGACAACTACATAAAATACAAACTGATCACCGCTGGCGCTAATAATTCAGATTTGTTGTTTGTAGTATTTAGATACTAGAAAACGGGGCTATGAAGCTACATTACCATTTACCAACAAAACATTTGCTCATAAAGATAAGCCTATGTGTTGCCCAGAATAGAGAAAAGCTGAATAAAAATATTCACAGTTAACATCAAATAGTATTGTCAAGACAAATAAGCCTTGAGACAACAGAGAGAAACTAATCATACCAGCAGCTAAAAATATATGCCTTGGACTATTAGGAAGAGCTGCAGCTTAAAAGGTGGATCATATTGCCCTCCCTAATAACATTTTGGTGAGGAGAACAGATGAAAGGGCCATATTGCCTAAGCACAAACATATTAAAAGTACACAACTTGACCTTGTTTTAGTTTTACAGATGAAATGGTGAATGGGGATTGCTTGAGGAGATATATTACATCCTCTGGAGTGCCAGTTAAGTGGATGAGTCCACAGATATAAAAAACCTGGAATTTTTTTCTATCAAGATGTAACATTACTGACGTGGTGACCCAACCATGATCTCTGAATAAAAATAGAGGGTAAAGGCCAAGATGCAATTGTTGAAACCCAGGCAGTTTACAGATATTAGAGGCCGATCCACCATTCAACCACAAGAATAAAAACTCGGCTGTCCAGGAAAAGTACAGGTCAGCTTAAATATTTAAATCAACCTCTAGGTCTCAGAGTTCATTTAGCACTAGTTTTCTCTTTGTCATATTTGTATCACCCATTGATTCCCATTGACTGGAATTTCTACTGCACCAGTTACATGAAAAATGAATGAAAAATGAAATTCCTTATTGAATAGGAGTGAATGAAGCTAAACGGCTACATATGTGCTAAAAAGAAAGCACAGTATATTTCCGTTTTCTACAGTCAACAAACTTCACGCAGAAGGACACCAGCATTCTGGCTACTGAGAGTTGAACAGTTTACTAAGCAGCTTATTCACAGTTTGTGCTCACTGCTGTAATGAATGTGCACAAATCACTGGCACTGGCACCATATTACAGCAGGGCTAAAATATTTAATGCAATTCTGTTTTTAGAAAATAAACACATTTATCTGTAAAAGGTAAAATAGTTTATTATTTACAAACTACAGTTACAAATGCACCCCATAAACACATTCATTCCCTCAGGAGCACCCCCTTCAGACAAGACCGGAAGACACCGTTAACAGGTAGTTCTCTTCGCTACATAGCAAGACAACACACTTTGAGGGAGTAACGAAAACTGATTAAGCTTCATGATGTTTTAAGTTCTATTCAAGTTTAGCTAAAGCTTGCCTGGTTAGCTGATTATTGGCATCTCACAGTGTTTATGAGCAGGTTGGCATTTTTGGATTAACATTTTTGGTTAAATAATGGTTAAATAAAGAGTAGTGTATGTTACATCAATGCTGTAATTATTTAATCTTTGGAACCCGGAACCCACATGATTCCATAGTTTTTTCCATAACAGTTTTTCTATTTAGTTGCAGCTAAGTGCCAGTGAGTAATCTAGTTGGAAAAAAGACCAAAATCCACTAAATCCACTCCTAATCCTGATGAAATCTCTACGTTTTATGTGGCTTTAGTCTTGTGTCGCTGAGAGATAGCAAATTGTGATCCCACTCATCAAAGCATTCAGAAACATAAACATTATTTTCACTAAATACATCTTCGGGCTTTTTATTAAATTCATGCAATGCAAATATGCCTCTATTACCTGGGAACAAACACATTTAAAGTACACAACTTGACCTTAACCATGTTATATCTTTTAAGGGTACATTCACATTGTTTGTATATTGATAATCAGAACTGTACCGGCACAATACCTTTGCTCTGAGAGTGCAGCCTCAAATGTTTGTCAAAGTATGTCAACAAACCAGGATATTTCGTATTACTGAGGCAGACTGTGAATTAAAATTTTAACTCAACAAAAAAAACAGGCCAACATATGTAAGTTTATTTCGGCTGAGATCTAAATTTTAACTATGCTTACCCCCAGTCTGATTAATCCATGTTTAAAACAATCTCTTTTATCTCATGTCAGCACAGGACATTTAATTTTTTTAAATAAAATTTTAAATATCTAAACATCTCCTTGTCAGTAAGACAATGTTAACCTTGATGCTAGTGTCACTTGTCAGACTTTGACTCATGACTGTTGATTGTTTGTCGTACGGCAGCAGACCTATGGTCACTATGGTTACAATGCCATGATATGGGTGAATAACAGAGAATATAAATACTCTGTGAAGAATGTTTTACAAAGGAGTAATGAAAGCAACAGTTGGGCAGCGTCATTTACCGAAACAGCTTTCACACATATCAAGTATGCCTGAAGTACGACAAGGTTTGATAAACAGTGATGCAACAAGTATGTGTTTTTTCATTACACCTATTGTGCTCGCCATAGGGTTCACTATATCCACTTTGGTTGTGTCCAAACACTTAAATGAAACTTTCTTTCCTGTGCACTTTCCTTGATTTTAACTGATCTGGTAGTCAAATGGATCCAAATGCTAGTCACCTGTACTTGTATATTTAGCGAAGTCATGGGCTACAGATCAGGCACACAGATTAGAAAGGAAGCGAACCATTGTGATGTAACCCATATTTTGTATGATTTTGTTATTGATTAATTGTTGAATGTAAAAAAAAAAGTATGTATAAAACCTCTAAGTGTAAAGAAGATAAAGACTATCAAACTGCTTCTCCAACAAAAACTATCACTACTGACTCTCAACTTTACCTGCTCTTTTATTCATAGACTGCCAACTTTTCAGCAGTGATTAAGTCTGTACAGGAAGGCCTTCTATTATTAATTATCTCCATAGAGACTTTCATTCTCTCTCTCAGGGTCAATGAGTGGAGGGAGGATGGCAGCTCCTTTTGAGTCTTGGTTCCTCCCAAAGTTTATTTCTCCAGCTTAAGGGAGGAAGGCACCTTTGTTGCCTTTAGCTTGCACACTAGGGGCTCAGACCTGGATTGTAAACAGTGCTATATAAATAAAATTGTGAGAATTTCTGACGCTACCCTTCAATGGCAAGTAGTCAAACTGTGTGCTGCTACGTGCTGAAGAATAAGATAAGATTAGATAAGATAAGACAAAATAAGATAACCCTTTATTAGGGGGAAAAAAAACAAAAAATTATAGAGGAGGATTCATGATGATCGGGTATGTATGCACCCACAGGATTTTTTGATTTTGGCAATGGTTTGTACCCGCGGGGCAATGCAAATGATTCTTTCTGTAACAATGAGAATGGTGAACTCTCTGACCACTGTCGTTCTAGGCTCTGAGAGGGCAGTAAAAACCCTTTAAGGTGTTCTTGATATCTCCATAGACAATGTAATGCAAGGGTGGGTCCTTGCATTACATTGTGAGGTCGGTACTCAAATCAGCATTACCCGTGTTATTTTTGGTGTGGGCTGCAATGATGGGCATAACAACAGATGTCAATTTCTAACATTTTCCTTTTGTGAGTCCAAATGAGTGTTTTTCCCTGCCACATTAATATTTTTCTCAGGTGATCTGAGGGTGAAAAAAAACATTTCATGGTATTATAATGACGAAAAAAGCAAAGATTATAGACTTTATATGATAAAATCATTGTTACCCACCCATTGCCCCTTCTAACCTCAAAGTTATTAATGACATCTTGCATTTTAATGCCCTGAAGGATAGAATTACATTATAAAAATCAAGTCATGACCTTTCTGCTAAACAACCACCAACTTCTCAGCATATTACACTGATCTGGAATACAACTGTTTATGATGATGCTGGTGAAAATGTCGGTTGTGATAATGATAGTGGTAGATGGTGGTGATTATGATGGTGAGATGATGTTGCTGATGATAATAATGATCACGACCATGGTGAGGATGATTGTGATAAAATTGTGAGTGATGGACATGATCATTTTGATGAGGATTGTGATAGTGATAATTGATGATGATGATGATGATGATGATCACAATAATGATGATGCCGATGATGATAATGATGATGATGATGATGAAAATTGTGAATGATGGACATTACCATTATGATGAGGATTGTGATAATGATAATAGATGATGATGATGATGATGATGATAATGTTGATGATAATAATGAAGATGAAAATTGTGAATGATGGACATGATCATTGTGATGAGGATTGTGATATTGTCACGTGGGGCGTTCCATTTTTCTTGAACTTTTATTTACAACACTCAAGCACATAAAGCAGGCACAAGGGCCAAAACACAATGAAACATAAAACACTGAAGATCTGTGAAACCAAACACAAGAAGACGGGTACAGGAGACGCATTACTGATGACGGGTATAGCTCTAACACAAAGATGGTGGACCGACACAAGGACATGACACAAGGCAACTAAAATACACAAACTTCTTGGACATGAACCAATGACGAAACACAATCACTTGAACTAAACAGTAAACATCTGTAACTAAGGACATGAATCTAGATACCATGAAAACCCAAAATAAGAGTTCTACATAACATAAACAATGACGGCCTCTAGCGGCCGCTGATCATGGCCATAATACTGAATAAGAGGGATTAAAAAAAAAATTATACTAGTATCTCACACACTGTAACACCACTTTTGAAAGCCCCTTTAAAGCATTACTAAAAGACCATGTAGACCAATAATATACAACGCAAAAAAGATCTTGCCTGAATGTTCTTTACAAGGACCTACTAGTCAGGAGCAAAACAATCTTTTTAAATGTTCCCCCAGAAACAGGAATGGAAACTTTTGCTGCATGATTTCTCATTCAGTTTCCTCATCTGTCGCCTATTTTTGAGTAGGGCAGTGATGCTCTGGCATAGAATTGTCTCCGTTCATTTGTAAGAAAACCTCAAGAATGGTTAAAAAGTGCCAAGTCATTCAATTCATATTTGGAGTGGTATATAAACTACAAAGGTTCATATTTTTTATACTTTGTAGAACTTTGCAAAATGTGATGAAAGCTTTTGTTTGTCACATGGTTGTATTTTTAAAACACTAAGCTCTTGAATTGCATTTGCATTTGAATGCGCCTAATATGTGTGAGTATGCAAATAATGCATTTATCCATTGTGTGCACTTACACAACGGTTTCTGTTCACATGTTTCAACAGTAAATTAACTCCATATCTTCTACACAAATTAATATTTTCAGAAATGTTAATTTGTTTTTTCACCCTGCATATTTGTTTGCATAATATATCGGTGGCCTGCAGCCATATTCTTGAAGCCTTTAGGTTGGTGAAAGAACTCCACAGTGGCTTAATCAGAAATTAATTAAAAGAAGTATTTCACTGAATAGCTGTCCTTTCTCATTTAAGAGTTCTGCTTCTTTATGCAGGGGAAATTAGGCTTGTAAACTCAGGTTGCTCCCAGAGTTCTGCTTTTCCTTCAACCATGCTGCTAGAAGATGATATTAGTATTATTTTCTAGTCATGAGTCATACTGACATCATACACAAGTTAAAAGGTTAAACTCATTATACTAAGTTGCCGAGCCAGCCCAAGGCAAGGTTTTAAACTACAGCGTGTGTGGGAAAGATAATCTGGTCACAAGGTCAAAAAGCCAGCATTGACATCTCACATTAATTTGAATGGGATTTTTTGCGATCAATCTGTAAAGCTTGTCCAACCTTGTAACTGCGGCTACAAAAATTTGTGGGTGGATCATGAACCGGTTAGTTCCCTGGGAAATACTGAATAGCTGTATTCTGAAAGCTAACCTGCAGCATAGCATTATTGTCCTACGAAGGTGTTCATGATCGGAACATTCTACTAAGGCCACTTCATCACGCTATCAGAAAACAGTTTAAATGATTTAATAGACAAGCTACTGCTTTCATCAGTGATAATCAGATGGCAAGTGAAACATCGATGTGAGAGGCACAGCATTCATTTGTTCATAATAAATTCTATCCTGTGAGCTAAACTGTTCAGCTCCCTGAAATCAGGCTCAATTTATACCCTGTGGGCAACAGTAGCATCTGTTTCAGAATAGTATTCAGTGGAAGAGTTTTCGAACACAAGAAATGCAGCCCACCTGGACCACAGCCTAGCTTTTGCTAAGAAGTTCCTTTCTGAACATAATCTTCCAAACCGTCCAGAACATTCGGCATTTGAATGCAAAATCTCTAATACCGTCATGAACTCCAGACCAGCATAAGCAAGCTTATTTTAGTTACTCACTTGACATAGCTTGAAGTGAGTGAGTGATGATTAAGCTGAAGGAATTAGAAAAAAAAATGCAATCTGGCACTTTACAGTAACTGGTACGTCAACCTGAGCTTTGTTTGGTGTTCCTATGTCACACAGAACCAATGTTGTTGTAATTTACATGTAATAATAATAACCGCTACCAGGGTTTTAAAAATGGCCTCACACAAAAATGTCCATAAAGAATAAAAAAGTTTCTAGGTTTATTTTAGGCCAGAGAAATAAACAGAAAAAAATACAAGACCTTTGAACCCGAGAGAATTTTCAGGATAGTTTTTTCACAAGTAGGTGGGGAAAACCCGCAGTGGTGACGAGCAAAAGCGCAGTTTATAGGAGAATGCACATCGGTTTAGACTGTTTTAGATTGTTTTCATTTGTTGAATTTGGATTTTAAGTTCTAAGAGTTAAAAACAAAAACTGTCTTCTGTGCAGGTGTGATTTGATGGGGTGTTGGTGGAGTACTGACTCCATCTTTGGTAGAATCTTAGTCTACAAGCACCTCTTAATTTTAAGTCTAGGCTTACTAGTGTGAGGGACATGATTTCTTATGGCCTACTAGGCACTCATATACGTTACTCTGGATAAGAGTTTCAATGTACCTTCAAATGCTGTGAATGTAAATGTAAATGCAGGACACTACCATCACACAAGGCTAATATAGCTAATAAGTAATGGAAGTTTATTACTTACCAGTTAGCATTGTGCAAGCCTTATGCCACATCATGTTTTTAATAATTCTTAAATAGACTGACTAATGTGTTTTTTGAGATTGCTTAACAAAAGTACTTCACATGGTTAAAAAAATACTTTAACATTCCTATAAAATGAAAATCATAGGCTGTCTACTGTTACTGGTATTCAGCTTTATTTTTGTTTTTCATTAGCTAATATTGTGTTGCCATTCAATTACGTAAGGCCCTTATCAGTAAAAAACACTCATCATCTATGTAACCACCCACTCTTGTCCCAAGTAAGTGGTGGCTAAGTGCTTAACACAGACAGTCTCAGTATAGTGGTAGCACAGATTTGACATTTCTAACCTTCTGAACCTCTTTAGGGAAAAAAATCAATTAACGGGTTGGAGATTACATCAAAGATCAAAAATTTTATGATTGGGCTGTTTTGTTTAAGCTTAGTTTCACCAGTGTTATGTAGGAGGGATCATTTATTTATTTCTTTAAAACTTGCCAAAGCCTACCCCCAAATTCTAAAAGGTTATCGTTTAAACAGCAGCCTTGCCAAAATATATGTACCCCTAACATAGCTTGAGATAAACTACTGAGGACAAAAGGTGCAATGCATTTGTCACATGTAAAATTTTTTTTAAAAACAAGAAGTCACTTATGATGTCATTAACTGGTTAATAGTAGCTTTGTCATCTTATGCAGTGGCCTCCAGGGATTGAAGCATTTGTTCTTGTACCACTCGCGACTCTGCGAGTGGACTGAGTGAGTTTTGGTCAGTTATACTATAGCACATAAAGAGGTAATGTAAAAATATGCCAGTAGTAGTGTTACCTAAAAAAAAACAAAAAATTGACTGAGTGAGTTTTGGAAATTTGCTTTTCATTTGGGATATGAGGCCTATGATGCCACCTATGCCATTATGTCTAATTAGGAACCTATGTGTGTTAATTAATCTATGCACCTGACCTCACAGGATATGCTGCCAATCCAAACACGATGATAGTTTAAAAGACTCTCTTGGGAAAAGATTAGGGATTAAAGGCTGAATTAAAGTATCAGAACAACACACAGAGGCACTTCTGCAGTTTGTGGAAAGAACTCACCCTTCCTCCCTTGCTGTTCTTCTATCTCATTACTGTCCATTACTCTCCTCTTTTCATTTTTTATTTCCGCTGCCCCATCTCTCTCTCTCTCTCTCTCGCTGTTTCCCTGTTGCGGTTGCAATTGCTTCCCCTCTTGTTCTTGTAGACCAATGATTACACTGCTTTGTGGACTTCCCCTCTCTTGTGCATCTGTGATGGGGTGAAATAGCAAACTTAGCTTTATGTGCATTTTAATTAACCATAATGTCCACCACATCTCATGAATTATTGCAATATTAACACAGCAAAATGGAATTATCACAAACTTTATAATATAATCCTAGTTATCCCAAATTTATTCATTATCTTTTAAGAAAAATCTATAGTAATACTACCTTGTTGTATAACAGGACAATTATTGTAGTTTGCTATTATTACATAGACAGAGATTTAAAGTTAATTACATATATTAATAAATAATTGGTTAAAATTCTATAAGAGACTACTCACTCTCATGGCTGTGCCTCACGTGCCACATTATTGTCGCTGGACTTATGAGTCTGGCGCCTCCTGCTCACCCCTTTTTTCCCTGTCATTGTTTTTTCCTCATTTACCTCATTATTTACACCAGTTCTGCATTTCTCTTCCCCTCTACTTACACCCAGCCTGAGCCAGAATGCCCTGATACATGTTATACTGTCTTGTTTTACTTTTTGTCTTCATGTTGAATGTTTTTTTGTGCTGCCTGTGCACCTGGGTATGCAAGAAACAATTTTGTTCAGTCAAATACTGTGAATGTGGAAGGATGACAATAAAGCCAACTTGTATTTGAAGAATCTAGCATCCATTTAACATTGTGCCTACTGGCTAGTGTGCTGTGTTCGTTTGGTTGTCTGTTTGTCAGGTAGACCTCAATGGCTGGACCTGGGACACCTTGAGCTTTCCTTCTCCACACCATGGTGGGCTGTGTAAAAGCATTTGAACTGTTTTCATGTTTAATGTGTAGCAGCAGCAGCAGTAGCACTGTGGCTTTGTTAGGTGCGTTGTTAGTGAACTGTTTCTGTTCGGTTTCTACTGTGCAACTGAAGTGGCGTTACACCCAGCACTGCATAAATGGACTAATTCTGTTCTGTTTCACCTTTTACTGCCCTTTTATCCAGTGCTTTGTTTGCTTTTACTTTTTCCATTCTTCTGCATCAGAGCCACACTGTCTTTGGTGCTCTCTTGATTTTCACATCCCACCTTTGCTGCTGCAAATAAAGCTTCCCAAGTACCGCCTGTGAATGCGTCACCTTCCCGAACACATCATGCATCATGACCCTTGTATATTTTCTTACATGTGAATGAATTAATACCAGTAAATCCAATGATATGTGTTATGAACTCATTTATGTGCTTTTTGCAATCAGTTGGTGACCATGCTGCTAGGAAACTGATTAACATTATTATTGTTATTATTAACGTTATTATTTCATACATTAGATGCATAAATTACTTGAAAATTGTTTTAGTCTGCCTCAGATACAGCCTATTTCTGCTCCTAGTCTACTGTGGGTCAACCTGGATAGCTGTAATGACTGTACAAATGAAAGGGTGACCTCGGCTAATTCCTCTTGACTACCGTTTACATATGGTTAGAGATTTCTGTTGTTCCTCACTTTATTTTTCTTCTAAAATCTCAAGATATTTTTTTAATGCACTGTTATTTTACTTAATATTTTATTTAATATAGGCCTTTTGCTGGTTTTCTGTATGATTGGTACTTATTCTGAAGCCTTCACTTTTGTAAGAAAGTAAACAATGGTGTGGAATGTTAGCAGCAATTAGAATGAGCCAAAAAGCCCAAAAAGCATAGAAAATGAAAGAGCACAGAGCAGCACAGGCCTTTACCAAGAGCTGTAATAGTTCCAATAACAGCTTTTTATGCAAATTACAAGCAAGGAAGAGAAAATACTTTAAAAAATATTAATGAGCTATTGTTTCTAATGTGCTTTAATACTGGCAATTTTTCAAACGCATCTTACATTACCGGTAACATTAGAGCCATGAAACTCTCGTGATGTTAAGTATTGTCAGTTTTTCATGAGAGTTGTCTATATGTTTTGTTCCAGACTGACTTTTAAGCCTATCTTTATTTGCTGGCATTCCATTTTAGACATGGCAATGGGGGTTAAGTGCAATAACTTCAGTATCCTCTCTCTGCCTTTAGTGGGTATGATTATTATGACACCCCAGAGGACACAGTCCTCCCTCACACTCAGCTCCATCCTCCACTGATGGTATGACGTGAAGTCAGCGTCTACTTTTTCAGGACCTGTACATGAGTTAACACATCAAGGTTCATGGTTTCTGTTTTTATTAACAGCATCTGTGTACATAGTGTGATGAGACAACGTTTCTCCGAGGACCACAGAGTAACATATAGCAACATCAACCTTGATGACAACATAACTAGACAATACTGCAATGTAACAGTACTGTCATGTGCGCCGGAACCATTATAGCAGGGGGGACATAACTCTAACCCCAACCCCAACCCCCCCACACGCCCACAACCCCCCCCCCCACCCCCACACACACACACACTTTTTTTTTCCTGGACAAAAGCCGAGACGGGTGCGCACCCCCCCAACCCCCCCCGCGGACAACAGCCAAGACATAGAGCTGTACGTGCAGCCCCGAACCTCCCACCCCTCCGGGACAATGGCCAAGACTTTGCACATGCGCGCAGTACACAGTGATAAAATAATAATTCTTGGACATTTTAATATCCATTTTGAAAAAGACCAGGATCTACTGAAGTCTGCATTTGTTTCAATTCTAGATACTGTCTGTTTTGCTCAAAATGTAATGGAATCTACTCACTATAGCGGTCACACTCTTTCCTGACCACAGTAATCTCAGATCACTACCTCAATACATATGTGCTTCATCTTAATCACAATGTAAGCACATCAAAAACTACACTAGTGAAGATTTTATGAATTTTTTTAATAATAAAATTGAAGTAATTAGACAAGAAATTCAAACTAGAAGTTTTATTTCACTACGTCTGCTGCCTGATACAGTCAATTCAGATACCATTCAAAATGTATCTGAAGTAGAGAGGCTGGAATCTTATAAGCCAGTTCAACATGCAGCAGTCACTACGATTATTCTCTCTTCAAAATCTTCTACCTGTACATTCGATTCTGTTCTTACAAATTTGCTGAAAGAAGTCGTACCAGTAATAATCAGACCTCTTTTATCAGTATTAAACTCCTCACTTAGTATTGTTTACTTACTAAAAGCCTTTAAGAAGTTATTAAGCCTCTGTTAAAGAAACCAAATCTAGACCCGTGTGAGCTCTCAAATTATTGACCTATTTCAAATCTACCTTTTCTATCTAGGATTTTAGAGCATGTTGCGCACCAACAATTATATACGCTACTGCATAAAAATCACATATATAAAAACTTTCAGTGTGGATTCCAGCCTCATCACAGCATTGAAACAGGCCTAGTAAAGATGATTCATTTTCTTTTACTGTCTGCTGACACAGGATTTGTTTCTTTGCTGGTTTTGCTTGACCTTAGTGTAGCATTCGACACCAATGACCACACAATTCTATTAGTCAGACTAGAAAACCTGGCTAATAGAGCTGCCTTCTACAACATTTAAAGAGTCTCCACTATTAAGTTTTCATAGAAAAGGTTTAGAGCTTCAAGTATCTCTTTGGGTCTTCTACAATTTGATTGAATATATTTAAAAGTGCCTGTCCCCTATAAAAACATGTTGTAGAGTTAGGTAGAAATGCAGTTGGCCAAAGGTTTCAGAGGTTAAGCTGTAGCTGACTCATGCTTCTGGTGCCACTGTTGCAGCCAACATAATTTTTTGTTCGGTAAATAATTCACATTTAGACCTTGCATTAGCAATATTGTTGTGAAAATAGCTAGTTTGTTGTACTAGCCTGATGCCAAGTGTTCACTTAGAGCTTTACAATGGTAATTGTCGAGAACACAGCACCTACACTTTTACTGATCACAATGTTTTTCTGCAACGCTCTTCATATTATATAACGCTTGTTTTATTTGGCTCCACTGAGTGAAGCAGCCAGTTAGTGTATATGTGAGAACTCACCATTACTCACTATTACCAGCAATTTCTGCTAATAAGAGTTAAAGCTGTGTGATAAGTGTGAAAGGGGTATATTTAATCTAACATATATTGCTGCTAGACTGAACATATATAAATGCTTCTTATGCAAATACAGTGCATCCGGAAAGTATTCACAGCACTCCACTTTTTCCACAATATCCTATGTTAAAGTCTTATTTCCAAATAGATTAAATTCATATTTTAACTCATAATGACAAAGTGAAAAAAGTTAGTTTGAAACAAAAATAAAAGATTTACATAAGTATTCACACTGTTTGCCATGACCCTGAAAAGTGAGCTCAGGTGCATACTGTTTCCACTGATTATCCTTCAGAAGTTTCTACAACTTGATTGCAGTCCATCTGTGGAAAATTCAGTTGATTGGTCATGATTTGGAAAGGCACAGACCTTTCTATAAAAGGTCCCATAATTGACAGTGCATGTCAGAGCACAAACCAAGCCATGAAGTCCAAGACATTGTCCATAGACCGCCTAGACAGGATTGTATCGAAGCACAGATCTGAGAAAGGCTACAGAAAAATTGCTGCAGCATTGAAGATCCCACTGACCACAGTGGCCTCCATCATCCTTAAATGAAAGAAGTTCAGAACCACCAGGGCTCTTCCTAGAGCTGGCCGCCCGTCCACTCTGAGCGATCAGCGCGGAAGGGCCTTATTCAGGGAGGCAACCAAGAACCTGATGGTCACTCTGATAAAGCTCTGTGGAAAGAGGAGAACCTTCCAGAAGGACAACCCTTTCTGCAGCACTAAACCAATCAGGCCTGTATGGTAGAGTGGCCAGATGGAAGCCACTCCTTAGTAAAAGGGACATGACCGCCCAGAGTTTGCCAAAAGGCACCTGCAAGACTCTCAGACCATGAGAAATAAAATTCTCTGGTCTGATGAAACAAAGATTGAACTCTTTGGCCTGAATGACAAGTGTTATGACTGGAGGAAACCAGAGGTGGCGGCATCATGCTGTGGGGATGTTTTTCAGCTGCAGGAATTGCGAGACTAGTCAGGGTTGAGGGAAAGATGAATGCAGCAATGTACAGAGACAGCCTTGATGATAACCTACTTCAGAGCGCTCTGGACCTCAGACTGGGGCGAAGGTTCATCTTCCAACAGACAACGACCCTAAGCACACAGCCTAGATAACAAAGCAATGGCTTCAGGACAACTCTGTGAATGTCCTTCAGTGGCCCAGCCAGAGCCCACATTTGAATCCGATTGAACGTCTCTAGAGAGATCTGAAAATGGCTGTGCACCAATGCTCCCCATCCAACCTGTTGGAGCTTGAGAGGTTCTGCAAAAAAGAATGGGGGAAACTGCCCAAACAAAAGTGTGCCAAGCTTGTTGCATCATACTCAGAAAGACTTTATTTTTAATAAATTTGCTAAAGTTTCAAACAAACGTTTTTCACTTTGTCATTATGGGGTATTGTGTGTAGAATCTTTAGGTAAAAGATGAGTATAATCTATTTGGGAATAATGCTGTAATATAGGATATTGTGTAAAAAGTGGAGCACTGTGAATACCTTCCGGATGCACTGTATGAAGATAACTGTTAGATCCCAACTTTTTCTGAAATCTTAGATATAAACAATATGAAGCAATATCCAGATTTCATAATTGTCTAAGTTTTGACCTTAACAATTTGCAATCAGACAATGAGTCTGATCCCCAATGATGTAACTGCCATCTGTGCTAAGGAGTCTAGGAGACCACAACTGGCCTCACTCTCTGTGGGAGGGTAGGATGTCCTCCACCACTTACCATGATGTTAGACAATTATGGAAGAGGTCACGCTTCCTATCTCATATCAAGTGTCTGTAAGTCGGCGCACTCCCTGTGCTGTATGCTACCCTACACCCATTATTTAATAGGAGTAGAGGGACCTAGCTAGTGGGTGGAAATTGGGAGTGAATACATTTTTTTTTTTAAGTTGAAAAAAGTAGAAGTGTACAGTTTGGTTCCTTATTTCTCTGTGCAATTCAGCCACTGTACACTGTGTAGGTAAAATGTTTTAACTTTAAAAATGACTTTAAAAATGTATTTAACATAATAGCAGCTTGCATGAAAATATTTTTATTAAATCTCTACTAGTTATTTATCAGAAGAAAATCTGTGTCTTACATTCAGTGATTCTTTGAAAAATAATGCAGCTGCACATGAGCATGGAGGTTCCACCCAGAGACTCTGCACCCGGAATATCAAAGCAGCAGCCAATCGATGAGACAGGGGTCAACTCTTGCACCATGGATGAACTTGCACTTATTCCCCCTCAAAATTCAGAGCATATGGAATTACCTGTGTTAGGCTGTTTACAAACAGAGTGTGCAAATAACACAGGCAGCCAACTACAGCAATGTAGACACAGAACATGATAGTGGTAGTTTCCTAGGGCCCTTGCAATACATAGGATAACAAAGTGATGGAATTAAATGCAAAAATACAGAAGCGCAGCAATGAGATGGATAGCTCATCATGTGGTGCCAAAAGAGAAGTGTTTCTGAATGAGATCCCCATCGAAGAAGAGGAGGACTTGTCGCGGCAAAAGCGTTGACTTTTAGGTGAGAGAAGCACTCAAAAAGTACAAACGACTGTATTTTGCTATAATAATCAGAAGTCAGTTTATTACATCTG
>JBBJLS010128919.1:0-16970 GCA_037577275.1 Bryconaethiops microstoma | reverse complement strand
AGCATTCAGCACCACCAGTATACTGATCACCGCCTGATCATCTGGAATCATCTGCTCCTGTTTCTTCACTAGTTTAGGACTTCAGTTAGATGGACTTTGTCCTGCTTGAATGATTCATACGTAGGCCAATGTGTGTCTTTACAAATAAAAAGATCCCTCTGAAATTTCTCTTTAAACTCTGTTCTGCATCTTTGCACATCTCTGCTGCTAGAATACAGTACTGGTCAAAATACTGTATTTTATCCTCAATGTAGCCATTGTCAAATTGCACTGAATGCTGTCTTGTCTTGTCTTGTTTAGTTGTATTGTTGCTCTTGTGTTCTGTCCTGTTTGCACTTGTGTTTTGTTCTGTGCTGTTCTGTTCTGCTCTTGTGTTGCACCATGGTCCTGGAGAAACGTTGTTGCATTTTTACTATGTACTGTGTGTACATGGTAGAAATGACAATAAAAACCTACTTGACTTGGCTTGGCTTGACTTCAGGGACTGGACTGAAAATGAGAGAAGCCTGGAGAACTGTTCCTCAAGAACACATTAAAAATACAAGAAAGTCTGGATCCTTGGAGGCAAAATATAAAGAAATGAGGGGGAGACTCAAGACTTTTGCACAGTACTGTATGTCCTATGAATAATGTTTGAGGGTCCACTAAGGGGCTGATATTTGTTATATAAACTGAACAGTGTAAATATTGGGTCGCACATACGTCAGCTGTCCTCTTACCAAAGGTTGATGTGGCTCCACCCACCCAGTTTTAACAGAACTGGAACAAGTCGAAGTGTGAACTAGCAAGCAGATCTGATCTAGATCGTCTGTCTGCCAGTTGTCTGTCCGTTCTTTCACTCAACCGGCCACACCAGCATTCCCATCACACGCACCCAGCAGTAAAGTCAGTGAGAACCTGCCCTTCTTTAAGGCGTGCTATAAAAGCTGTATATTTTCAGGGAGTCATGGACACAGTCTACAACACAGCCTGCACATATAAAGCATGTGTCTTTCATTCCTCTTAGCTTTGCTTGTCCTGTTTGGTTTAGTCCTGTTTTGGAGGTATAGTGGCTTGGGAGTGTTGGACTGAAGGCTGTCAATCACGGGTGCACATTGAAATATCAGGACCATGACCAGGCAATTCCAGGATGGCTGATCAGACATTTCTAAACCATATTTTACTATATTTGGGTTTTTTTTGTTTGTTTTTTTAGATTTATGAATGTTTAAAACTCTTAGGTTTAGAATCATACAACATTTTTCAAAAATTCCCGGAATCTTCAAACTAAACTATGGACCATGAACACAAAAATGCGATTAATGCTGCACAGCAAACAGAGAAAATTATGCAAGAACAAACAAAAGAACCCTTGCAGGGTTTCTGCTCAAACATCAGGTGGGGCACAAATTTTAACCAAATGTTCAAAATGTAGAATGAAAATGCAAACGAATCCGTGTTTCCATTGACTATTGTTATGCAAAAAATTCATGAAGATACGTGGCGTACACTGTTATTCGTTCTCAATAAATCGATTACATGCCAGTAGCTCTAGTGGTTCAGAGGCAGCGGACTGAGGAGGCAGTGACCCAGTTCTTGAGTGGTAAAGTTTTCCAATATCAGTAAACCAGCTTTTCCACCTTACCCAAGCATAAAAACATAGAGGTTAAAAAATAACAATTAAATTCTACACATTAATGCTGTAGTAATCAAAATAAAAATTCTACACATTTTATTGAACGCTTACTGTTTATTGACTGAACTGGAAAAATAAGATCTAAAATGTGGTCTGTGCAAAAGTAGTGGCACGTTTAATGTACGTCCAATCTAATGTCCAATCTTATATCCCCTACAATCAGCTGGAAAATGCATATTTGTGGTCTCTGTAGAAGGAATGTATGTAGTTTGACTTTAGAAACCACCTACATGTAATTTGATACCGACTTTTGGTCTCAACTGTGAATTAAAGTAGAAAAACAACATTCCTTTCATTTAAATGTTTATCTGTTAGATAAAAAATGGTTTCTGTACCTTTGGTTCCAGTGTGTTTCCTGCAGGGTCTTGAGTGTGTTTGTGTGTGGGAGTGTGTTTATGGGAGATGGAGGGAGATTGATTAAGCTGTTGATTTTACGTCTGTTTTTGCTGAAGTTACAACACTTTGAAGGACTCTACAGGATTTGTCGGATGAATACAGGTGTTTGATGCCAGATGAGATAATGACCTCCCCGTGGCGGGAATGCCCATGGCCGCATGGCGGTGGGAATTATTCACGCATTCATTACACGTTCATTTGCTTATCAGATGAGCCTCTGCTGACCGCACAGGAAATTTGTCCGATCCATTTGCAAGGACAACCGAAATTGTCCTCAAGGACAAATTCCTGGAGCCGCTATTTGCTCCCTAAATTTCTCTTTTGGCTCTCAGAGAAGTGGGTGACACTGATGCAATTTATGTGCAGAGTGAAGCAGAGGTGGCTCTGTACTTGAATTTGATGGAAAACTCCAAGGGAACAGATTAGCCTCTGCTAAACTGGCCCTTTCCATTAGTAGACGTATAAAAAATGTATGTCAGTTTGAAACTGATTTTAAGCGGCTAAAAAAACATATATGTGAAATGTTGTGGAAGAGCAGTATGTTTGTGTGTGTGTGTTATTATGTATATTACAGAATCTGATGAATAAGATAAAGACTTCAAGGTATTGACTAGACCTCCAGATTCCCCAAATTTCAGACAAATCAAGTATCTGTGGCATGCGCTGGACAAAGAAATCCGATCCGTGGAAGCCCCACCTCGCTACCTACAGGACTTAATGAACTGTGTTTTGATGTCTGCCCAGTTTTACTCAGCTTCGTTAGTTTTCTAGATTAAAATGTTTTTTTTTCGGTGCACTCCAATGTGATTTTCCCGCTTTTCCAAGGACACCCGAAACTGTCCTTCACAAATTTCTCTTTTGTTTCTCGGAGCAGGAGGTGCGACTGAGGCGGTGTTTGTGCAGAATAAAGCAGAAGTGGCTCTGTACTTGGGTTTGATGGGAAGGTGAAGAGAGAAGCTGGAGTAAGAAGAGGGGCACTTCTCTGCTCATTAATGATAAAACACTTTCTGTTTCGCCTCTCAGTGCCGACTTTCGATTTCTCCTCAGCTGCGGTCATGAACTGAAGAGTGTGAGGCACTCAGCCTCTTCTCTTTTGAATGGAGTGTTTTAAAGGTGCTGCTCTCTAGCCCTGCCTGAGCCATCCCTAATCTCTGAAGATGCTGCTGAGGTAGAAGGCATGTCACCAAACTCATTCCTGGCAACGTGGCTGATAAACCCCTCTCTCGTGTGAAGTGTGGGGAAGGAAGCCTCAGCGTGGCTCTGTGGTGCCAGCAAAGTGTCGCTTCAGCGTGCCAGCGCAGCACAGTTGTGATATTGAGATGTTAATGAAAAATGCTCCAATTTGATGTGCCAAGTCAATCCACCTCACACTGGCATCTCGGCGAGCAGTTTGGCCAAACTCTGCACCATTCTCCACAAATACTCAAGCAGAAAGATCGTTCGGTTTGTTTGGAGTCTGTTCAGCCTAATGCAAAGAACATCATTTGTAAGGTTTTAAGGCAACACATGAATTGTCAGTCATGTTTTCTTTTACTGCTCGCTATATGTACTTACACCACTAAACTAATCACATTTTAACTGTCTAGAGAAAAGTGATGACGTCTTTTAGTCCAGTTATTAGAATGTTTTGACGTAAGAATAAGAAGTTGCGGTAACGACTGTAAGCAAATGATACACAGACACCACATTTTAACACCAAGACAGATGTTGGACAGTACAATTACAAGGTGAGAAAACAAGTTCAAACTAAGCATGTGCTGTCATTTGCTATGTGTGCAACAAAATTTTTTTCTCAATGTCTCTTAACAGAGCAGAGCCCTCAGGCCCTTCTGGGTCTTTAGAGAAGGTCTGTTTTTTTCTGGGAGCTTAAAAAATACATGGCTGTAATTTTTTGTTAATTTTTGTTAAATAGAACCATAATTGTATTTATCTGCAAACTACCAATTTGTGTTATGTTTTGGTTGGAAAAATAAGATTAAATTCTTAAAAATGAGTTTAGATTAGTCAACCAATTGTTCGGTTTGTTGGCCGAGGAAGGGGGAGGGGGAGGGGGAGCATTGTGTTGGGGTCACTGTGTCAGCAAGCCTCTACAGCACATTTTTATTGTTTTTAAGATCTAGAGCTTTTTGTAAAACATGGGCTGTAGCCTCAAACGCCCAGGCCAAACAACAGCCCTGATTATCAGCTTAAAGGATCTTCAAACAGATATATCAGTCTGGCGCTAGAAAGCATAACATTCATTTGAGAATGGTCCCCAGCTATTGGGTCTTTCTCTTTTTCCTCCCTAATGGTTCTTGTCAATAAGCTTTAGGTTTGGCTGTGGAGGGTCCTGCTATTGGGCTGTTTGCTCTGAGTCAACTTTATTCTGGCAGCTGATGAGCATTCCTTTAAATTCACCTCTGCCCCCACCCAAACCAAACCCATCCCTACACTGGGAAATTATGTCAATCAGTGTCCACTTCTGGCCTTAATCCTCTCTGACATAGCCACTAAAGAGAAACACATTTCTTCCTTCGCCCACCGAAGCCAAAGCACGGTTTCATGTATACTTACATTACTTCTTAAACTTCTACTTATAGCAAGTGGTCCATTCTGTGGAAAGGAGAAAAAACAATTCTCTCCCAGAATGAGAGGGAAGCATACACACCAACGGTGTAATGTAGTCCGCCTTTAGAGGGCTGTCGGAATGAACACACACGCTGCCAACACTGGTATTAAGCACGATTGTGTGATGAAGTCTGCGCCAGGTGCCGCGGGTCTTACAAGGGTTTGGCGTTTCCTCAATTTTCCATAAAATGAGTTGCCTCCTGAATGACCCGCTGCCATTTGGTGTCCAGCAAATCACCTTTTGCAGGCTAAATAGTGAGTCATCACTGAGAGAGCTCTGCATTGTCCAGTAATGTGTGAATGCTAGCACCCAAGGCTGTTGCCCCTCGCAGCTGTCTTAATTGCGTTAATCAAGCAAGAATGGGCCCCATGCTGCAAAGGTTAATTATTAACTGAAAGAAAATGGAACTACTTCACAATGTATTGACATTTGTTGCCGTTCCAGAACTGGAGAGCCATTCGAAATAAAAGAGGGAAATCAGTCTCATTTTCATGCAGCGTTTGCTGCTGGTATGCAGATTTAGGGGTGGTTGACATTTAAAAGTGGTTAATTGTGCAAGTCTTTGTTTTAGATTGGAAAGGTCATGGCATAGGAGCCACTTTCATCATTTGAGCTAAAATACAGAAAGGGAAAAAGTCAAGGAAAATGAAACAACTCCTCCAGCAGTTTAGTCTGTGCCGCGCTGAACCACCTTTTAAGTATGCAGCGAAGGTTTCAAGCGGATCCCCTGTGTGCGGGACGTGCCAGATGATGGACGACTGAGGTGCCTCACATTGCTCTTGTCAAGTAGGGAATGATGTACCATGTCTTTATTTGTGTGAGTTTTGAAAAATCAAGTAAAAGACAGTAAAGAGAAGTGGAAATATTCTTTTAATTTACCCAGCATTCACACTCATAAAGAGAGACACCTGGGTTTTTGAAAAGGCTTTTATAATCACAGATAAAAGGAAAGAGGTTTTTTTTAATACTGTAGTGTGCTTGTGAATATTTGTTAGTAGGATGGATAGGAGGAATAAGTGAAAAGATCTGAATTCAACTGAAAATGATAAATATCACCATTTATTTTGGCTTCTACAATTTCCTTAACCCATTTTAAGGTTGAACAATGAGTTTTTTACATTTAAGATATTAACACACTTGAAAATCCACTTTAAACTGGAAAAAACTGAACTTTCCAATGAGATACAATACATAATCATAAATTTGATGTGTTGCTTTCCCTATGAAATTCCAGACATGATCTACATGATGTCCGCATGTTGCCCCTCATTTGGACCACAGTGTATACAGATCGAAGATCAGCCGTCATTTCTTTCTTAACAGTTTTTTTCTTCTTGCTTGGTGTCAAATTAAGGAATCACACAACAGCTCGAACAGTAGGAAGGTGACGGCTTGCATATGCTTCCTCTGAGTCACATGAATTGTCAGCACTAACACAAGATCATTGAACAGCTCAACACGCTTGGAGGAGGACACTAACTGTCTGTTATGTCATGGCAGCCAGTTATATCATCTAACAAACACTGATGCAAACTAACTGTGCATAACTGTGGCTTTCCTGGGCGTGGAACTCACAACCTCCTGATGATAGAGCCTAGTATCTCTTAAGTCTGCTTTTACTAGTTTTCTTTGTTGACTAAAAACAGCACCCATGTATGTCATTCTGGATAAGAACATCCACCGATTGCCATAATTGTAAGTAGTTAGATAGCTGCACCACTTGGAGCCCTTAAAATAACATTGTTATTGCTTCAAAAGATGCCATATACTTCTTACTCCATACAGTCCACTTATGGAAACTAAGCTGCAAAAACAACCCTGTTTGAATCCATTGCATTTGTGATACCCCAAGAACCAACTCGTTTACATACATCTGCATATTCTGTCTACAGGAGTTCAGCTCCACCCATTCACGTTGAAGTTTTAAGGTGTCTTTCCATTCCTCTAGAGCAAAATATAACACTGTTATGAATTTCTGTTCGCTTTTGTTTGATGTCGAGCAACAGTTCAGGAACCCAGTGGTGGTTTTCTGGAGGTAGGAGTCGAACCCACGACCTCTTGGTCCAGAGACAAGTATCTTACCCACTAGCCCCCAACCCCCCCCGCCCCCCCCCCCATTTTGGTTTGATGGTTAGCAACAATAAAATTCCTTCAAAGAAACTCAGTTGTACATAAAATCATAAAACGATATTCATGTCTTTTTGCAAGTCACATTGTCATCAATCCACCAACATGTGACACATGTTGTTATTCATGTTGCATGAATGGCAATATGTCTTTCACTGCAGCACCGCTGCCATGTCAGACACGCTTCCTTCGTGCCAGAGAAGGGAGAAAGTGTGTGTTTATAAAATGTGCCTGAAAGCTTTAGCTTTGCAGCGAGTGATCTGACTTCGTCCTCAATCAATAACTCCAAATGGGTTTGTTGGGAGCACAGGCGTGTCTAACTGCTGGAGCAGAGGAAGCACGA
This sequence comes from Bryconaethiops microstoma, assembly GCA_037577275.1. Lineage (NCBI taxonomy): Eukaryota > Metazoa > Chordata > Actinopteri > Characiformes > Alestidae > Bryconaethiops > Bryconaethiops microstoma. The sequence continues at coordinate 9,821 of JBBJLS010128919.1, read as the reverse complement.
CATGCTTACACCTCTGAGATCATGCTCTGCTGTGATTTTCCTGGGTGGCTTCACAGTGCAGAGGGAAAGATCAGTGACCGTGGCTGACCTCTGGGTTTGATCCCGCAGAAAGTACAGCAGAATGTTAAGGCAAGACACCCACTCGCTGCTGCCTGAGTTAAAAAGAAAAGCCCTTAGCATGGAAAATTGGATTTTCTTACTTGTGTCAAGTTAAAGTATGTCATTTTTTAAGTTGTCATGTTTACTCCCTAGTCCAGACAGTCCATACGTTTCGAAAACCTGTACATTTACATCTGCCTATTCAGCCTACAGCAGTCGAGCCCATTCGCACTGAAGTTATTAGTAGTGTTTTGGCCCAAACTGCTTTTTGACTTGGACATAATACAGGGCAGCCAATCAGAACAGTCGTCATTGAAATATACTGGTCTTAAAGACACAGAAACAGAACCAGCCTATTTAATTCTAAGGCATATAGAAAGGGAGGAAATGGTCATGTATAAATTTTGACTGTAGACTGATATTAGTACATAAAACCACACAAATGTCATGTGTGGACTGCACTAGTAAAATCTCAAACGTGTGCCATTCTTGGAAATACCATTAAAACTTTGTGTATCTCTGCATCGAATGCAGAAATCTTCCTTAAAGGTTTAAAGGTAAAGTCACCCACACTCTCACCATCCCCTTCACTGGAACCCCCTACCTTGCACTTCACATGGGCCACTTTATTGGAAACCCCGACCACTTGCTTCACACTGGCCACTTTATTGGAAACCCCTACCACGTGCTTCACACTGACTACTTTATTGGAAACTCCTCCTTTGTATGTCAACTCACTGTCCTATTTAATGGAATCACCTACCTTGTACTTCCACTTACTGACCACATTTTTAGAACCGCTACTTCATTTTTCCACTCACCGGACCCTTCACTGGCCATCTACCTTATAGGATCACTGTGTAGGTGTACAATTACAGGCTGCAGCCCATCTGGTGCTGGACAGTTTGTCAGCCCCCTTCTGCTCCATTCAACACTGGCCAGTTTCTGACCACAGAATCACTGTTTACAGGATATAATTGGGTATTGGACCAGTTTCAACACAGTAGGGTCACTCACATAGAAGTGGCATAGTAGTGATTAATGTACTGGTATAACTGACTAGAGTTTTTACACACAATAACAAAATTCAGCCAGGAGTGGCTCAGAAACGAAGGCCTAGAAGATGATTAACACAAACTGTCCATGGTAATAAATGGACTGCATACACAAGCAAGCTGGAGCTTCAAGGTAGGTGTTTCTGAAAATGTGGCTGATTGTCATTACTTAAATTATTTAAATTTTAAAGCACTAATCAATAATTCAGAGGTTTTCTGAATGCAATGTTTGCAAACAACTTTCAGAGTACACAAATATTAAATCAATAAACACTTAGGGGAGCTAAGCAACTTAGTATGTCATCTACAGAGAACCCACACACACACACAAACACACATATATATATATATATATATATACATACATACATACATACACACACACATACACGATGGTGTACATCAGGGGTGTCCAATATAATCTGCAAAGGCCAATTGTGGCTGCCCAATTCAACACATGATCAGTTGTTTGAAGACAGAGACCAATTGATTACAACATGTAGCATCAGCTGTGCTCCTGGTTGTTTGGAATGAAAAGCCATGCTGGTCATTTCCAGATAAGACGCGACACGCCTGCTGTATATATCCCAACAAAAGGACAGCATACAAACGTACCTTAGTACTGGGGTCTGGCCTTCTGCATTCAAGTATTTGTAATCCTGTTGAAAGACAAAATGGATTAATTCTTCTGTTCTCTCACAGAAAGGCTAGAAATTATTGTGCAAGTTACTGTTTTCACCTGAGGGAACAGTGATGAGCTTGCTGCATGCATGAGCTCAGTGAAGGCCCGGTTGTGCTGTAGTCGCACAGTACTGAACTCATCACTGATGGCCAGCGGAGAGAGGACGTTCATTGCTGCCAGGCGCTGACCTATTACTAAAACGATAACCAAAATTATACATGGGCTAGAAGAACCATGTAACAAAAGGTCCAAAACATTCATAACAAAACACAGGCACTAAAAGCAATGCATGTTTAAACAGTGAAAAGGCCCTTCTCTAAGCTTATTTAATTATACACATGGTTACCAAACATGGTTGTCCACATTAAATTAAGCTTATCAAAGTTGGCAAGTCATGGTAAAACAGCAGTTTACCCTTGAACAGCATGCGGGAGCGTGTAGGGTCACTCTCATATACCAGACACAGGTGTTCCAGCAGTGAGCCCAGCAGCAGGTGGTTAGGGATAGCAGAGGCAAACTCCTGAATAGATGGGTACTGTCTTCCTGCCATAAGTACCTCACAACTGTTGTCTGAGTCAGAAGCTATAAACACAATAAAGAAATGAATGAGATTTCATGGTTATAAGGTCACATTTTAAAATGCACAAATGTGTCCAGACCAAAAAAGTACTGATCTAGCTAAAAACACATTTCTTACCTTCGGCAATAACTTTGGCAATCAAACCAACAATGTCTTTTATTTCTGAATCCATTCTGACTAGGAATTTAGCCTCTGATAGATCCACTTTGTCATTACAGACACATCCTGAGTCTTGTTTGCACTGCTAGGGGCGGGCAATTCTAGACCACGCTTATCAGTGTTGAACATATTAATCCCCACCTCAAGGCAGTTTCAGAGAAAGATCATGAAGGACAGACAATGTTTCAATAATTACTATGCAGTCATTTATTGTCATTCTTTGTAATGGAAAATTTTGAAGTATGTTTAGTTTTAGAAAATAAAAACACTTTTAATAGAACCAAGTGTCACAATAATTGGTGCCAATGCATTACTTGTGCAACCCCCTTTGACAATGTAACAATGAGTCTCCTCCTATAAAGTTTAATGAGATTTGAGAACACATGGCTAACATTCTGAGACCACGTCTCAATACAGAATCTCAATACAGAGCCGCAAGTTTTATTTTGTATCCTTTATAGTTCCTTTTTACATCAAACCCACTTTGACCTCTGTTTTGTCTCATGATGTAATTTAGCTTGTTTTAAGAATTTGGAGACTTGGTGACCACAAAATATTTCTGCAAATTTCAAACTGACTCATGGAAAAATGTTTGCCTACAACCCCTGGCAAAAATGATGAAATCTCCACACTCAACACTTTTTTGTTGATGACTCCATAATTTTTCTGACAAATATGCAGTTGATTAAAATGATGTAATTTTAATTGTTTGAGGTATGTTTCAAGAAGATAGAATGATCAGAAATTAGACAAAAATTATTTAGTGTCAATTTATAGCCAGGCGTTGTATCTTGCCATCCACAGTGCATGAGGGTAAAATAATGGGCATTTTTACAGCCTCTGCCTGATTTATGAAGTAAACACACTTCTCACTTCATCAATAAGTTAATTTGTTCTCTGCATGACCTCATTTTTACACTCAAGTGAAACAGGAAGTCAGGTATAATGTGTTACTGGACACTTAAAGAGAAACATACTTTAGTTACATTTAAATAATAAGAATTTCAGGGTCACAATGACTGTGACATGTACTTATTAAATTACACATTTTAACAAGTGCTAAACGGTATGCAATTATTTGTTACTGATGTGATTTGAGTATTGAACCTCAATACTCTGCTCTAGTGTGAAGTAAATAAAAAATGTGCAGCAGGAGTCCAATGACTGAGAAATAAATGTATTCATTAACTGACAGAGATGTAAATAACTAACTAATGTAAAAAAAAAAAAAAAAAATCAGGTCAATACAAGGCCACACATTTGTGAACAGATGCAACACATAAACAAAAGCATGAGCCATACTATGCCATACTGTACCAAAGTAGTTTATCAGCATGGGACATGCATGGCTCTCTGTAAATAGCTGATGTTATATGAAGGAATCTCAACTCCAGTCCTGGTAGGCTTGGGTCTAGCACAGTATGGTAGTCCCGCTCTTCAAACACATTCACTAAACCTGACTATTAACAGGTGAGCAGGCTGGTTGCTGCTTCACTTGGGTAAATGGTTTAACTGCAGAGAAAGGATTTTGTGATAGTCACACAGTGTGCTGTGGTGTGTTCATGTATGACAAAGGACACTTTACACTTACTCCTCTATGCACATCTGCTCCAAGTCTTAATTTAACACAACTGCTCTGATTGATTGTCTCAGTAAAGGGACAGTATAGAAAATACTGTGTCTTTTAATCTTGCTTACACTGAGAGCCGGAGGCAGTCACTAAATCATGAGTATTTGTCTGCCAAACATGTCAATTCACTGCCATGTTTAATGCAGAAACCCTGTAGATTGCTTAGAAAATAGCTTTTGCCTACCTGGGTTTCCACCCTGAAGGTAATAATCAAGCTTAATAATGGGGATTCCAATGTTAGTTAGCTTCAAGCTACCAGCTGTTCATATTCGGCCATATTAGGAGGATCACTACAAAACTGACCACATTTTCCAGTTTCTCAGATGGTAGGCACAGTGGTAAAACATTGACACGTTTTGTGTTTTGTTTATTACACCTCCTTTAATGCATTATACAACTACAGTTTAAGTTTCATGACCTGATTACAGCAAAGTGAGGCCATATGTTATACCCCTCACCCCACACACAGTATACGGACAAAAGTATCGGAAAGCCTGACTGTTACACCAATATTGCATTTCAAACACACAGACTTTGTGTTTGAGGCTTTCCACGAGATGTCAGAGTGTTACTGTGGGAATTTTATGACCATTAATTCTGTAGAGCATTCATGAGGTCAGGCACTGATGCTGAACGAGAAGGCCTGGCTCGCAATCTCTGTTCCAGGTGTTGGATGGGCTCTGTGCTGGCAAGTAAAGTTCTTCCATACTAAACTCATCCAACCACGTCTTTATGGACCTTGCTTTGTGCACTGGGGCACTGTCTCAAAATGTACCAAAATGTAACACTTTTTTAAAAACACATTTAGCTCTAAATATGTGACAATTGCGCTAAATGATGAAAAAATGACACCTCTAAATTTGTTACGCTGTTTTTACAAATGGCACCCCATAATTAGATATTAGCACGTGACATCTGACAAATTACTCACTGTCGAACTGGACTTCGTTATCGTTATTGGAAAGGTGAAACATCTCTCGGGTGGTCAGCTTTCTCCAGGAGAACTGTCTGGGACTCCCAGAGCTCACCAAACCAGGCAAACTCGGAGTGAGGCTGACATTTGTGCTAGAACTTTCTTCTGCCATAGCAGGAGTGCCTTAAATCGTAAAACACAGACCTCTCACATCGCTGCTGTGGCGCACATCGTCTACTCCAACTCAAATTGCTAACTTATTCAAAGAAACAGAATTTTGCTTTTTTAAAAAGGAGAACACCCTAAAATGAACTAAAAATAAAGCCAAGCCAACTGACAGTGATCCTCCATGCTCAGTCATGAATAAGGGAGTGTCTCCAAAGTTACACAACCTTATGTATCTCGCTGCAGAACACGAAAGCACTAACACCGGTTTGATCACTGTGAAAGATTTGTCGTGCAGATATATATATATATATATAACTGTGTTTATTTGTATATATGTAAAGTGTTTGTAAAAAAAAGTCCTCTCTGTCGACCTGCTTTATTCTAAGGACAATCCAGAATTTGTCCACATTCCCTTACGTTGTAAGAGTTAGAAATGATGAAACATTTCAAAATAGAGAAAAGACCCGACTGTGAAAATAAAAATAAATGAATAAAATAAATTGCAATTGTATATATAGTATAGAATATATTATTCCCTGTCTATGGAAAAAATCTGCGGAACACAATCACTTACACATTACTTAGATTTTTAAGACATACTGTACCACAATATGAATCCGTACCACATTATGAAACCAAATGCAAAAGCACATGTAGAAAATACAAACAATGCGTTAAATGCAGAAAATACAAACAATGCGTTAAAATTAAAGAGAAAACTGAAGAACAAATTATTCAGAGCATTAATATGTTATACACTGACGCTCGCAAACAGTGATAGTGCGCAGGCTCTGTGTGAAGCGATCCACACACAGCGGTGGTACCCACCGTCAGTACAGATGACGTGAAGATCAGTGGATTTGTGCCTCAGTCTGCAGTGGTGTCGCCCGCCTCGTTTAGCGGGAAGTTGCCGTAGGTTTAGAGAGCAGTGTCCAAAGCAATGAAGTGTGTTGGCAACATGCTTCACGTGTATTCAGTTTTCCAGTAAAGGGCCAAAAATACTGCTGCCAATTAAGAGCTGTACAAATAAACTTTGTACTAGGATGAATGCACAAACTTAATGTTTTCTAGTTGGCTAATCAGCTAACAGTTAGCAATGAATGGAGTTTCGTCCAAATTTCGCATAGATTTATTTCTCGGCTTGTAAATACAGCTAGTTTCATCTGGAACGATGACAGATAACTGGTGAGTTTTTGATCGATTTTCATAAATTATATTACTATTTTCCTATGTAAAATACAATAGCTGTATGTCCAAAACTTTGTAGACACCAAAACTATGTATGGAACTTCGCTGCAGTAACTGGCTCCACTCTTGTTGGAAGGCTTCACGCTAGATTGGGGGGTGGTCACGGTTTGGTCATTTCCCTGCTCAAACACACCCGATTCATGACTTATTGCAAATTGTGTTTGGGTAAGTGTACTACTAAACTGTGCTGGGCACTGGCCCTCCAGGACAGGAGTTACACCCCTGCACTAGGTATTTGAACATTGATGTGAGGATTTGATTGCATTCAGCCCCAAGAGTATTAGTGAGGTCAGGTACTGATGATGGATGATTAGTTGTGCATCACAAACTCATCCCAATAGCACTTCATGGAGCTTCAGCGTCATCCTCATTATCGTCTCCCTTACAGAAAAAACACATGTGCGTCATTTGTTATTTTATACATACATACATGAAAAACATGAAATATGTTAACATTCATGTCTCATTAGATCATGTATTATTACATTTTCCCTTGTGAACATGTGTTTTTCGCACATTTCTTATCTGAGCTTTCTTTTTTGGAGGGAGAGAATGATGTTTCACTTCTTCACAGCCCAGTGCTGTGGTGTTGTACACCTTCTACCATGACACTGGGCAGGGTCATCTTGGGCTCCTGTGCAGTGATTATACACATAATTAATTCTGTAGATTGTAAAATGTACATTTTATATTGCACTGTTAGTATAGTATTTTATTTTTATTTTATTCTTTTTTATACTGTTTTATTCTGTTATTTTCTTAATTCTTGCTGCTCCTAACTTTGTACTGTCCACTATCTGCCGTGATAAAGCAAATTTCCCACTTGTGGGACTAATTAAGGTTTATCTTCTCTTACTTTATTATATGCAATAAAACATGGGGACACCTTCAAGTATCTGAATTTCTTAGTTGGAAGGTTGTCTGGAAACTTTTGGACATATGGTGTATTTTAAAATAAGGATTGGAGCTGTAGTTGTAGCTGTTAGGTCTCTAGTGAATTTAAGATGCTAAAACTAAAAAATGAGAGACAAGAGCAACTTACATGTATTGTATTTGTAAACTGAGATATATTTATAAATATATAGGTTAACTTGTAATCCCCCCTTTTTACCCTAACAGTTGACCTGTCTGAGTGCTGCTGTTCTGTTATGTTTTATGTTGCACCTGTGGTCCAGGAGGATGACATTTCGTCTCACTGTGTACTATATGTTAATGACTGGGATGACAATAAAGCTTCACTCACTCATGCACCGACTTAACTACCTACCTACCAACCAACCAAAGCAGTCCATGTGCTGAACTGATAAAACAGAATTCAATTGTGCAGTTTGTAGCTCACACTTACAAGACTGCAGTCCATCTGTGTCTCTGCATCATTTATCAGCCCCCTTTACCACAGTCATCAATGGTCAGGACCAACAGTGAAGCATTATGAGTGGTTATCATCCTCAGCACAGCAGTGCGAGAGAGAGAGAGAAAGTTTTCAAACGGGGACCTCTCACTGTCCAATCCATTAGACACATCTAACCTGTTAGTCCACCTTGCAGGTGTTTTTTGTTGATGATGGTTTGTCTGATGCTTCACAATATTTTTCCTTTTTTAAGTCCTAATCTACTCCTTAATCGGTGGTCAGTTTATCTACACAGGACCAAGTCCAGCAGTGATGCTGGTATTAAAAAAAAAAACAAACAAAACTGCAGCCGCTCTATATAATAAATATAATTTAGAATTGGTTCCTGTTTTCCAATTCATGCAGAGAAACAGATGGTCTACAGTTTGTAGATGTAAACCATGAAGTGCACGAGTATGGTAAATTGAGATGATAAAATGGACGATGAGTGTAAACAGAAGTGTAGCTCACTGTAATCCAGTAGCTAAATCCCAGTATGCTGTTATTCAGATTACATTCCAGAATAGCTGAAACCATAACTACTTAATTAGAAAGAGGTAAATTAACATAAGGAAATATTATGCTGGGGGATTCTCACTCCATATTAATCTATATGTGACTACACTGCGATTTTGATTTTTGTATGTATTTAGATATTGTATGTAACCATTGCCTACTTGTCTGTCATCATCTTAACTGAATTTCTGGGCTTTGAAATTCCAGCGTAGAACCAGCTAGAGCCATTAAGGCCATCGACAGACACTCTGTACATCAGATCTGCTCAGGACAGGTCGTTCTGAGTTTAGCCACAGCTGTGAAAGAGCTGGTGGAGAACAGCATTGATGCAGGTGCTACAAATATTGGTGAGTGCAAGACATAGCAGAGATTACTGTGATGAGGTGTAAAGTCTACTAACTTTAGCTTGAGGACAACATTGACAAAAGGAAAAATTTGTATATTTGGACCTCTAGACATAAGGCTTAAAGACCATGGGACAGAGCTGGTGGAGGTCTCTGACAACGGAAGAGGTGTGGAGGAGGAGAACTATGAAGGCTTGAGTGAGTTATATTAGTAACATACAATGTTCTCTTATTGGTGGCTGACTCAGTTTGGAATGCTGATATTGTGTGTATTGTTTTCTTACATTCACAGCCTTAAAGTACCATACATCTAAACTGAGAGAATTTTCCGACTTAATACATGTTGAGACATTTGGCTTCCGTGGTGAAGCTCTCAGCTCACTTTGTGCTCTCAGGTATTGATTTTTATAAATTTTTTTGGTACACCTTAAACAAAGCAGAGATTCTTAGGGGTACTGACAGTGGATGTATAGAATATTTAAATTGTTCTTTCCCTGATTAAATATTTCTTCTCTGTGATAAACATCTTATATGTGGCTCTAATTGAACTAGCTAGTGGACTAGAGATTAAAGTGTTGCCCCTGTGATCGGAAGGCCATGGGTTCAAATCCCAGGACTGCTAGTGTCATCACTGAGGTAGCCTTGAGCATGGTGCCATCCCCACAAACTGCTCCCTGGGCGCCCCTTTTTGGTGAAAGCCCCCTGCTTCACTTTGTGAATGTGAAATTCTTTATCTGTATATAACACATCCACTTTGTGAATGGGTTAAATGTAGAGAAAGGATTCCACATTGTTCACACTGTGCTGTGATGTGTTCACGTTTGACAATAAAGGGCCACTATACTTTAAATGTCAAATAGCACCAAAGAAAGTGTGGAGTCTTTTAAGTGGTGTAGAGAACTCATTGCTAAGCATGTACCATGGCTGTGGCACAATTAGAGATTAGGTGGTTTTACCTGGGTGATATGATTTACGCTGGTATATTAGTGTCTCAACAATATTAATTATTGCTTAGTATTTGTTACCAAAATACTTTT
>JBBJLS010128895.1:0-16973 GCA_037577275.1 Bryconaethiops microstoma | reverse complement strand
AACACCCAATGTGACCCACATTTAAACCCCTAGTGCACCAATGAGGATAGAGAGTTAATCAGTTCCACAATCAGTCTCAGGTGCCCTTCTGCTCTGCTCAGTAATGAGTCCTATATAGAGCAGAAGGGCGTCAGCAGTCCCGGGCTCTGTCTCCCCTTAGTGGTCCTGATACAGAACTGTGACACAATCTATGATAAGGATATCTATGATAAGAGTGGCATCAGGAACGCCGCCAATGATGCCCCTCCGGGGCGGCTAAATAGACCTCCCAGCCCACACAACAGTGGATGGGGGAAGGATGTGGGAATTCTAAAGTCCCCCTCGAAGGCGGTGGCGGAGAAGGCTGTGAAGGCAGTGACCTTGCTGCAGAAAAATAGGCTGGGGCGAAAGGCACGTTGTCTGGAGCTGGAGCAGGAGCCACGGCTGCTGGAGCTGGGACCCTGGCAGAAGCCACAGCTGTCGGAGCTGGGACCACGGTGGGAGGCACGGCTGCTGGGGTTGGGACCGCATCTTGGGAGGCCGGTATGGAAACCAGTGCAGGGTCTGCAGCTTGAGAGGCCGGTGCGGGAACCGGTCCAGGAGCCTGGGAGGCCGGTGAAGGAGCCTGGGAGGCCGGTGCAGGAGCTTGGGAGGCCTGTGCGGAGACCAGTGCAGGAACTTGGGGCCGCAGCTTGGGAGACCGGTACGAGAACCGGTGCAGGGGAAACAGCCATGGGGGGAAAGCTGCAGGCTGGAGCCACGGGGCAAAAGCTGCAGGCTGGAGTCACGGGGGGAAAGCTGCAGGCTGGAGCCACGGGGGAAAAGCTGCAGGCTGGAGCCACGGGGGAAAAGCTGCAGGCTGGAGCCATGGGGGAAAATCTGCAGGCTGGAGCCATGGGGGAAAGGTAAGCTATGGGTTGGAGCCACAGGAAACATTAGGCTGTGGGTTGGAGCCATGGGAAAAGTTAAGCTATGGGGGAAAGCCCCAGAAGGAGATGAGATTCGAATTGGAGTTTCTGAAGGAGATGAACCGTGAGCTGGGGCTTCTGGAAAAGATGAACCATGAGCTGGAACTTCTGGAGGAGATAAACTGTGAGCTGGAGCTTTTGGAGGAGATGAACTGAGTGCTGGAAATGCTTGAGGAGATGAACTGTGAGCTGGAGCTTCTGCAGGAGATGAACGGCATGCTTTGGCCGCTGGAGGAGATGAACGGAATGCTGCAGTTATTGGAGGGGATGAATGGCGTGCTGCAGCCGTCGAAGGGGCTGAATGGCGTGCTGCAGCTGTCGGATGGGCTAAATGATGTGCTGCAGCTGTCTGAGGAGCTGAGTGGCGTGCTGCAGCCATTGGAGGGGGTGAATGGCATGCTGCAGCTTTTGAAGGAGCTGACTTCCATAGTAAAGAAGGTGTTTGAGAGGCTGCTGAAGAACATCATCTTCTTCTCCATCCCAAACACCACAGACCCACAACAGATCAACAGAGGATGCCATATCCTACATCCTGCACACCACTCTCAGCCACGTGGAAAAGAAACAGGGGTACTATGTGAGATTGATGTTTATAGACTACAGTTCAGCGTTCAACACAATAGAGCAAGGTATACTGTACACAAAGCTGAGGGATCTAGGACTAAACAGCCGTCTGTGTGTATGGGTTCTGGACTTCCTCACGGGCAAATCTCAGGTGGTGAGTTTGGGTAGGGATGTCTCTGACAACATCACTACCAATACTGGAGCACCACAGGGGTGCATACTCTCACCACTGCTGTACTCCCTCTACACCTCTGACTGTGAGGCCACTCATGGCTCCAACACCATTGTGAAGTTTGCTGATGTCACAGTGGTGTTGGGCCTCACCATCAACAACAATGAGACAGCCTACATGGACGAGGTGAAGAACCTGGCATAGTGGTGTCAGGACAACCACCTCCAGCTGAACGTCTGCAAGACCAAGGAGCTGGTGGTGGACTTCAGAAGGAGACAGCAGTGGAGAGGGTGCTGTCCTTCAAGTGTCTCGGTGTCCACATCTCCTCAGACCTGACATGGACTAAACACATTCAGATCCCGTCCAAAAAGGCTAGGCAGTGCCTGTACCATCTCCGACAACTGAGGAAGTTCGGGATCTCTCCAGTGATCCTCAGGACTTTTTATTCAGACGCTGTGGAGAGCATCCTCACACAGAACATCACATCCTGGTGTGGGAATAGCTGTGTTCAGGACCGAAAAGCTCTTCAGAGAGTGATCCATGTGGCAGAATGCAGCTGCAGGTCTGTTCTCCCTTCTCTACAGGACATTTACACCAGAAGATGTTGGTCCAGAGCAGTCCAGGACTCGTCCCACCCCAGTAACGGACTGTTTCAACTTCTGCAATTGGGCAGAAGGTTCCGCACCATCAGGGCCAAAACAGAGAGACTCGAGAGCAGCTTCTATCCTCAGGCCATTCAAGTCCTGAATTAGAGTCCCCTCAAAGCATTACCATATAGGACTGAAACAGGACCTCATATCATATTCATAGTCATATTTCAGAACATTCACTGTCATATTTCATATCATATCTGATTTATTATTACATCACACGCTGCTACACTATACATGCTGCTACACTACTGTTTATATTACCTTGGTCACTCTGTTTACATTATTCTGGTTACTCTGTTTACATTACACTACATTACTCTGATCACTCTGTTAAATTACTCTGTTTACATCACCCTTGTCACTGCTTCCCGGGCGCCGTGTTCCTGGCTGCCCACTGCTTCGCTTGGTGAATGGGTTAAATACAGAGGAAGAGTTTCGTGCTGTTCACACTGTGTGCTGTGGCGTGTTCACGTATGACAGAATGATCACTTTCACTTTTTTTCACTTTCACTGTTTACATTACTCTGGTTACTCTGTTTACATTACACTACATTACTCTGATCACTCTGTTACATTACTCTGTTTACATTACTCTGCTTGCATTGCTGTTTTAAATTGCTTTGCTAATATGGCACAATGCACTTTAACATTCCACATGCACATTGTACATATTGCTGCTACATTTGTATAAATATATATAAAAACCTCACATTTTCTTGTGGTGCTCCTTGTTTGTTATTTACATTTAGATTTGTGTTTTAGAAAATTTCAGATTTGTCTTTTTTGCACAGTCAAAAAGGAGCGGTTCAGAATACATTTCACTGTGTGCTGTACTTGTATGACTATGCATGTGACAAATAAAGAATCTTGAATCTTGAAACATACTAGCTGACAGCAAGAAGAAAAACCTTTTCTGACTGCAGTGTATATTCCCTGTGATTTTTAAGGCAATTTCCTCCAGGATCAATAAATAGATTCTCATTCTGATCTTGGCCTAGTCAAATTCCACCATATAGTGCAAAGTGCTGTGACAACAAAACAAAAATTAACAAACCACAAACAATACAAAGTATCCAAATGCACACAACGATCCCACAATGAATACACACACACACACACACACACACACAAACACACACAGAGACTATGGCTCTGAGTATTTAGGACAATGGAGAAAACCACACATAGATCTCCAAAAATTTCTGTCATTTTAAAACCTTTCTGTTACACAGATGCTGTGTGAAATTATGTAAAAAATAAAAAAGGACGGCACCTAGTGTCTGTATGTTGAGTTTTGTCTCACTTAGGAACAATCCAGAATTAAAAGATTAATCTTTTAAGATTTTAGAGGAGTTAAACAACTCTTTCTTTCCACCTTGTCTTTGGGCATGTGAGCCACGCCGCGCTGGTCGATCAGCTGTGCTGTGAGTGACATGAGAACTGTAGCTGCCCTGGACTAATTTTCTCCAGCCTGGCCTGGTCAGAGTCTTGGATGTGGCCATGCAGGACGCCGCTGTTAATTGGAAATGAAAATGTGCACGTATCCGGGCTTTCCCAAAAGACTTCATCATTTTCTCTCTCTCTCTCTTTCTCTCCCTCTCTCTTTTTTCTCTCATCTCTCTCTTCCTGCCTCTCCATCCAACACGCACACTTGTCACTTGTCTGCGTGCCATTCCCTGTGATTTTTGTGTCCTTTCATTACTAATAGTTGACTAGACATCTCTAAGTGCCCATTTGTGATTGGTGGGCTGAAGCCAGAACCCAAAGATGCTCAGCGAAAACGCATAAACAACAGCCACGTCAAACACTGTTTTAATCTTCTCATGATTCAAGATTCAAGATTCAGAGATTCAAAGCGTTTATTGTCATATGTAAGAAAAGTGGCATTTTCTCTGTGCAATGAAATTCTTTCTTTGCTGTCCACAAACAAATGCCAAGTTAGGTAAAGAGTTAATAAATAAAAATAAAAATAAATAAATAAATAAAGAATGAAAAGAAATAAAAATAAATAAATATATATATTAAAAGAATTGAACAGGATAAGAAATACAAATAAGTAAGTGAAGTGTGATGTGCAGGTGTAGATAAATATAAACTGTGCATTTGCAATGAAAGAAATGTGCAAAGGAGTAAAGGAGCAGAAAAAGGAAAAAATTAAAGGATGAGGTAGATGGATGCGCAAAAGAGCTTAGTGTGCAAAACACGAGCTTAGTGTACAAATTTGAGAGTGGAGCGAGCAAACACATCAGCCTCAGGGGGCGCCATGATACATAAACTTTTTCTGATTATATCGAGCAAAGCAGTTTCTTTGTCCTTTTTTTGGATCGCTTTTCTCACCCGTCTCAGCTTTTTCAGCGACAAAAGATCAGATCTGAGGAAATAAACTGGAACTGAGCAGTAAGCCTTGCAATGTACATGTAGCCAAACTTACTTTTAAACCTGAAACTCCAGCATCTCCATTTGGTCCTGGTGTTCCTGTGGGTCCCTGAAAAACAATACAATTAAGCTTCTGTAGCATGTTGTGCCTTCATTTACCAGAAAATCTCCAATATATGGCTATGTCTTACTGGGATGCCATGAACCCCATCCAGCCCTGGACTGCCTGGAAAGCCTTGCAGGCCCTAAATGAAGATAATAAAATTGATATGTTTACCAGGACTCATCTTCTATATAAACACATTGTATGGAAAGATAGTGCCATTGCAGTTTAGTTTGCAACCCTGCTGTCTGACCAATATTATAGGTTTAGTACATCGCTGCCTGGTTTAAAGTCTAGGATGAGGATGTTCCTGTTTCATGGGCAATGGGAATTAGACTGTGCTTGTCCCTTGAGAACTGAATTAGAGGCTATGATTATCCTTGTCCCTTGACCACTGGGTCATGATGATCTTTGTGTTGGAAGACTGAGTTTGGTTTTAATGCCCCTGCCGTAGGAGAGCTGGGTTAGGGGTTGGGATTTCCTTGGTGCATAAGGACTGGACTGGGTTATGAAGTCTTGCAAATGGATGTCTGACTATAATCACAGGGCCTGGTTTAATCAGAATAGCTAAGAATAGCTTACTTTAGCCTACATGTTGTTTTAGGATGTTATGCTGAGGCTGAGCAGAACAAAAAAAACAAAAAAACAGACCCATGTGAAAAAGAGTGGAATGATTTGACAAAATGTAAGGATCCCACTGATTCCATCCCATTCTAAATGCTTCAAAGGAAATCTTGAAGGACATGATTAGGAATTAAGGTATGGCTGCTACTGGAGAACTAGGTTAGGGGTTTACGGTAGCCCTGCAGTTAGACAAAAGGGTTTGAATGCTCTTCTTGTTGGGCAACTGTATTGGGAGTTAGGATAACTCAGCTGTTGGTGACTGTATTAGGGGTTAAAAATCTGAATGGCGTTTGAGGATTGTGTTATGGATTAGGTTACCCCTGCTGTTGAATGACTAGGTTGGGGTTATGATACCTTTGTGATTGGAGGATTGGGTTAGAATGTTGTTGTTGTTGAACAAGTGAATTGGAAGATAGGATGTCCCAGCTATTGTTGACTGGATTAGGGGCTAGAAGGTCTCTGATGGAGGACTGGATTGTTTGTTTGCATGTTGCTGTTGCTGGAAGACTAGATTAGGGATTGGGGGACTGGATTAGGGATTTAGGATACTGTAGTTGGAAGACTGGGTTAGGAGTTAGGATATAAGTACTGTTGGAAAAACTGGGTTAGGGGTTGAGATATTCCTGTTTTGGACGACTGGATTAGTACCCAATCCAGTCGTCCAAATGTCTCCTTTGCTGAAAGACAGACTTAAAGGTTAAGTTACTCCAGCATTGAAAGACTGGGTAATGGTTTAAAATACCTCTGCTGTTGGATGATTGGTTGTGGTTGTGATATCCCTGCTGTTGGAAGACTGCATTAGGTGTTTGGGATACACTTGCTATTGGGAGACTGAATCTGGGGATATAAGTAATATCCATGCTGTTGGAGAAATGTGTTAATAATTAGGACGTCCTTGCTCTTGAAGGACCGGATTGCTGGCCAAGAGGTCCCTGTTGTTGGACGGGGTTGGGATAACCCTAATGTTACAAGGCTGGGTTAAAGGTTGGATATCCCACTTATTGACTGGATTGAAGTTTGGGAAAGCCATGCTATTGGAAAGCCATGCTATTACAATACCCTGCTGGAGGACAAGATTTGGAATAAGGATATCCCTGCTGTTGAAAGCAGGGGATTAGAGGTTAGGATGCCCCTGTTTTTTGATGAATGGAATGGGGTTTAAGATGTCCCTGCTGTTGGTGACTGAAATAATAGGGGTTAAGATACAACTGCTATCTGAGACTGGGTTAAACGTTAAGATATTCTTGCTACTAGAGGACTAGGGGTTAGTGGTTAGGATGTTCTTCCAGCTGGGCAATGAGTTTGGTCATAAGGGGGACCTTACAGCTGAAGAACAGTGTTAGGGATTAGGGTACTCCTGCTGTTAGAAGACTGCAATAGGGTTATGCACAATGCCATATGATCAAGGCTTCATGCTTTATTAACCTTCAATAAATGCATATTCTCAAAGTTCTGTAATGAAATAAATAAATAATTATAATTACAAAACAGGAAAGTACTATACCTTCAGGCCTTTAGCTCCTACTGCTCCCGAAAGCCCTGGACTACCCTGCAAACCCAACTAGCACACGTTAAACCAACCCAAAAAATGCCACATGTTTGGGAAATTAACAGTAATTGTCATTTTTATCAATGTAGCACCAGTGTATCATCTTAATGTTTACAACTCTAAAGCAGAATTTGAAAATTATTTGCAAAATAAATTTCATATCAAGGCCTTTTAAATGTTTTAACTTCAAATATAGATAGTCTAATGTACACAGGAACCTTAATACCAGGATCTCCTTCAGGTCCTTCTTCTCCTGGTATTCCCATTTGCCCCTGCAATGAGCATGGGAATAACTATGTAGATTATCTAGATACATCAATTATCATGGCTATTATTATTTCATTACAAAAGTCTACATACCAAAGGTCCTGGAAAACCAGTGAATCCACTTTGTCCTTGGCGACCCTTTTCATGTAAAAAAGTCTTCGTAATCAAAACTTTATCAACAGTTTGTGTTTCTGGTTTAGTAATATACTGGGCATGCTTCAAAACAAATGGCTATTAAAATATTAGCATTATAAGCAATCGTGCACTTGTTGTGTACCTTGTCCCCCCTATGTCCTGGAACTCCAGGCATACCAGTGGGTCCTCTGTCTCCCTGAAGACAATTACATCATTGTTCAAGAAACCAAGGCGTTATGGAAATTCATAGGAATGACTTTCTCTAGAGAATTTACTAACTCCAGTCATAAGGACTCACTGCAGTGCACATAAACATATACTCATAAACGTATTATTACACTTTGCATGAACATGTGTTATTACCTTCAGTCCATCCTTGCCTTGTTTCCCATACTCTCCAGCACTTCCTTCCAAGCCCTAACAAATTACTATGATTATAGTGGCTTATTAAAAAAAAGTAAAGTGGCATTAGAAAATTTAGCTGACCTGAGGTCCTGGTGGACCAGTAGGTCCAGTCTGCCCTGCTTCTCCTTGAACACCGGACTGACCCCCTCGACCTCTGAATCCTCGTTTACCAGGAGAACCAGGAGGACCCTTGTAAAACGCATAAAACATGGAGATAAAACATAGCATAATAACTGACTATGCTTAGAGCCTATCCATTTCAGATGAAAAGTAATGAGAACTGCAAAGGTTTGGAAGAAGATTCTTAAGAAATTGGAATATGAACTCACTCGATCTCCTTTGTGGCCAAGATCACCTTTATCACCATGTTGTGCTTTTACGCCCTGAACAAAATAGGCAGGAGCAGGAACAAATGAAAAGGATGGCAATGCAATTGCTTTAATAAAAATCTATTTATGTAAGTATGAACTAGGTTAAACATGTTTAAGTAATAATAAATACAAGAACTAGTTTAGGTAATCTTACTGGATCACCTGAGGGCCCAGGCTTTCCTGGCTTTCCAGTGGCGCCCTAAAATAAATTTCAAGCATTGAAAACAGTTTTGCAAAGCTCTGAACTTTTCAAAGAAATGTAATAAACTGTCTATAAAATACAGTCTATTGTCCCTTCAAAACCACAATGGAGACATACTGCAGGTCCTGGAAGACCAGGTTCCCCTATTTCCCCTTCATTTTCACTCTTTCCCTGCTAAAATGAGAGAAAAAGAGTCTGAGGTAAAAGTCAAATACACTGAAGAGTATTAGTCAACTTTACAATCAGTGTTGTGCAAGATCAAAGACAAGCCATACCTGATCTCCTTTGGGACCCGGAGGACCATCTATCCCTGGTTTTCCCTAAAACAAATCACACACAGTTCAGCAAATTAAACATTTGTCTGTTTGAATACTAATGTATGAATGGTGGAGCAATTTTGTCTGCCTGATTAGCCAGATAATGTATGATTTCAGTGTCAGAAACTAATCATAAGCACATACTTTGTTATTTTCAGTTATAAACAATAAGAACATTTCCAAAAAGAAGCAAATAGTCCAAGTATAATATAGAACTGTTAGTGAGTATGGATAAGACAAAGATTAACTCTGCAGCTGATGTAGAATTGGAAAATATACAAAATACCTGAGGGCCAACATCTCCAGGTAAACCAGCAATGCCATCAGGACCTGACTCCCCCTTTAACATACCAGAACTTATAAGCTTGTTTGCAGCTATTAAATATAACATTATGCTGGGCGTATGTACACACACTCATCCTAATGTCCCCTGTGCATTTACATAATTTAAACATATTGGATTTGGGTTTACCTTTGCAATTGTTAGAAATATTTAAGTTGGTATGGTGCCCATTGAAAAATTACAATTCACACTGAAATCTCTGAGCTGAGCTGGGTGCCTTCTGCTTCATGCTTAGTAAGATCAAGAATTTGTTAGATAAAGAATTCCTTAGTCTTTGGAATATACTGCTTAATCCTGAGAGAGTATCAGGAGAGGAAGAGATTTTGAAACAAAGAGTTTAAATCTCCTTGATGGAAGCAGAGTAACTTGATTTAGAATAAAAACTTAGAATGACTTGATCATCTGAGAAGGCGGCACCACAGTGAGGATGCAAAAATTGGCAGAAAACTATGTCTATATTTTTATTTGAATGTATTCTAATTGTATAATATTGACGTACATCTGCGATGTAAAATTAATATTAGAGTTAAATATCTGACAACAGTATTACAGTGGGAGGCCTTAGTTGAAAGGCATTACTGGAGCAAGGCAAAGGAGGTGGAGGTGGTGCTGACGGGATTTTACGCCTGGCCAAAATTACGTGGCCAAGCCAAAATTACCATCAGCCCACCAGGCAAATACCCGGTATGCCCGATGGCCAGTCCAGCACTGATCAGGATTAACTGTGCAAGGTACAAATCCAATGACATGTTGTAAAAGTCACAGGTATATATAACAATTAACAAAAAACATTTTTGTGATATTTACCTGTTGTCCAACTGGTCCTTTTTGTCCAATCTGACCAGGCTGTCCCTGTACAGAGAATTTTACAAAAATTTACTAATAAACTGTGAACAGGCCCTTATTGTATAGTTGAAGTAGGGATGTGTACTTACAAGGGGTCCTTTGATACCAATCACTCCTTTTGCCCCTCTAGGTCCTACAATCCCCTGTAATCCAAGGTTAAATGTTAGGTTCTTTACATCGGTAGCAAAATAGAAATATGATAGAATATCTTTGTGTTTGTAACATACTGTTGGACCTGGACTTCCTGGTAACCCAGTCCCTCCTGCATCTCCCTAAAAAACATATCAGCATTTAGTGAAGATATCAAAAACTGGGTTCATCACTAAGTTTTAGTGAAACAGGAAATTGGTAACATACAGGAGAGCCAGGTAGTCCCATAAAACCCCGTTGTCCTCTAGGTCCAGGCAGCCCCTGCAAATATGCAACAATTCATTATATGGTTGCTAATACAACAAAACTATTACTTTACCTTAAAGCAATAATTTTTTCATCATATATATATATTAAAAACATTTAGAAAATGCACCTGTACTATATTTAAAAAACTATAACGATCCCTGTACGTCTTGTAAAAAACATGTGTCAGTTCTGTCAGAGACACAGCACTACTGAGTTTAACATTCTACCTCACTAAATATGGCTGATTAAAGTCATCAGATAATTTGCAATCTCTGTAGAACTGTGGTAAACTGGAAGTGAGTCTGAAATCCCTGATGCAAGGCATACTGCAGGTCGTGGAACAGGTGAAATGACTGCATGTATAACAGCTTATAAGCACTGGCTACTAACAACATACAATGTAGCCAGTTATTCCAATCAGGCCAATATCCCCTTTATTTCCCTACAAGAAAAAAACAACAGAAATGTTAAATCAGAAGTGAAGAGGAGCAGAACTGATTTATATTGCAGTTATGGAAAATATTTAGGTTACCTTCTCTCCTTTCCTTCCTTTGTTTCCTTGAGGTCCTGCCTCTCCAGTATAACCCTAACAGCAGCAAATATCATTGTGTTTATTTTTAATGCTTCTTGTTACCCTCCGAGCAGAAACTGCCCATGCGGTTTAGTCCTCAATTACATACGCATAAACACTTATTCACATATACACTATTTGCTCTTAGCTTTCTGTACTCAGACTGGCAAAAATCCTGGTCTTTCTTACCCACTCACCCAGCTCCCCTTTGCTACCCTGCTCTCCTCTGTACCCCTGTGGACCCTGCAAGAACACAAACACACACACACACAGACACACACACGCACTGACCCATCAGGTGAGTTCCTGGATCTCAGAGTCATGAGCTTTAGTGCTCATCTGACATGTGTCAAACTTATATTGATATGTGTGAAAATTATAAATGGAAACAGGTGAAATAGACATACATCTACCCCTTTGGGTCCTGGCAGGCCCATTTCAGAGTCTCGGCCTGGTGTGCCATCTTGCCCTGGCCTCCCTGGAGGACCTGGTATCCCAGGGGGACCAACTCCACCCTACTCACAGCAACAGAAGGAAATGGATGATGAGAACAGCATAGTTTGCATTTGTTTCTGAATTCATACCACTTTGCTTTGAAAGTCACTGCTACCCTCTTAAAAATAAAATTATTTTTTGGAGCGATGCCAAGGACTAATGACTGAAAGTTTCTTTTTTTCAACATATGAGAAAGACCAATTAATTGGAAAAGACTTTTATACCTGGAGCTGCTGAATAAAAAAGAAGAACAGGATAGCCAAAAACAAGATGGATGGAAACAGTTTGAATATTTTTTAATAAACAGTATATTCTGGAGAAAAACTATCCATATAGTGCCTGCCATCCACTTGATAGTGCTTAATAAAAATTAAAAAAACATTATAATTCATTGTGCTTTAAACAGAGGGGAGGCAGGCCAATAATCTTTTCCCTAACAAGCAGAGATGATGGACCTTTCCCTCCAAATTGGTGAGGATTGTGAGGATGACAAACTGTACGGAACTCTATATAGCATAGCATAATTTATTTTAAGAACACATTGTGAATCTTTGCATGTGATTTTTTTTTTCACTAACATCTGAGATTTATTAAAACTTCACATTTATAAAGTTAAAACGGGCCATTAGCTTTATCATAAGGCTGAATTCACACATCATGACATGTATGTTTTAAACTCTTCCAGACTAAACTAAGGGTCAGCTGGCCTCATTACACAGTCACAAACCACAGTGAATGCTATGCTGAAAATTGTAAATCACTCTCACGAGTGCCATGTTTACTGTTGAAAAAGTACTGCCTTCTTTATTCCTCACAAAACACACAAAAGCTGTTCTCTCTCCCTCTCCCTCTCTCTCTCTCTCTCTCTCTCTCTCACATACACACAAGCATGCTCACTTTTTCTTCACATTCCATTTATCTTCAACAAAGTCTTGATTTCATTCCAATACTGGGTTGCTGCCAACATCTATATCAACAGAATTCACATTTGATTGCTATATTTGTGTTTTAGAAACAGATTGTTTTAATAAATATTTCCTTTATTTCCAATATGTTTTCTTGGTTTAATTTTAATACATTTTAATACGTTTAATACAACCTTCAGAACTCAAATCATCAAGATTCTTTAGTCTGAAATTAAAGACTGTAATATTTATGATTTGATTATACTAATGAGACTGATAAATTAGTGAAACTGGTTTATTTAATTAATGACAACACACCCCACAGTTCTGTCTATACCAATTTAAACATCGCATTATCTCCAGACATGAAGGACCTCATCATTTTGTGTAGTGGGTCCTTGTGGAGTCATATTATTTTGACAGAGAATGGGTAAGGTAAATTCTTTTTTTTTTCTACAGTCGCTCAAGTTTCCTTATGCTATTAAACAAAGGGTGCCAGGCCAACAGCATAGGGGTAAGGGCCACAAAGCCACTCAAACAAAAATACATACTAAATATACAAAGAGCAACACAGTAGATGGTATTCGCTCGCGGTAGTGCCCATAGCAGGGCTTGTCCTTGGTCAGTATTTGTGTGCAGTGTGTAGTATGATGCCAGTACAGCACAGATGCCTACCTTTGGGCCTGATTCTCCTTTCCTGCCCTGTTTCCCTGGAATTCCAGGAGGTCCCTATAGACATAGACAGCACACATAAGATGCTGCTAGTATTTCATTTGGATCTTAAAAGGCTCACAGATGGAAACTTGAAATCAGTCTACACGGTCACTTACAGGTGGCCCTGGATCTCCTGGTAGTCCAGTTGACCCTGGCAGACCTTTCATTCTCTACAGAAAAACAGCCAGGCAAATAAATATGACTACACAGGTCTGGGAGAATGTCTTAATAACTGCTAATATACTGAAGGTAAATCACTCAATAAATTGCAAAACACAATTTCAAATGACTCATTAAAGCATCACAAGGTAACTGTTGTCTGTGTATGTACTTTTTGACATTTTTTACCCAGTGAAAGTGTTCTGTTGATCAACTATTAATGGACAATGGGCAAAGCTTTTGAGACGGATGCTATTGTAATGTTAGCAGAGCACATGCAAAAGCTGGGACATGGAAAACATGGCAGGATACAACACACACCAGAAAATTCAGGGTGCTGTTAGGGTTGACTGACAACTACAAAGGTAAAGGTATAAATATACTAAGTTTTACCAGAGACAACTGTGATGGGGTGTGGTTACAAACATACAAGTGATAATACTAAGTAGCAGGGCAGAATGGGGAAGTAAACAGAAGATATGATGGATAATGCAAAAGTAGTCTGGGTTGGAGAAAGAGAAGAAACACCAGACAGGATTGTAGACAGGATATGTGACAGTACTGGAGTCAAAATAGACAGGGGAATGGACTTTCAAAGGTAAGAGTGACTGAACACAAGACATGACTGGCACTGAAATAGAAGACTAAGGAATTGGTTTGGAAACAGAGGGATGGACATATAACTGAACAGGAGATTGGACAGGACACTGGGGCAAAATAATCGGGACAGGTACAGAGACTATGACAGGTGTGACGACTGGGTCTGTAACATGGACTGGGACAGACAAATAGGGAGACAACGGGACCAGAACAACCAGGGACATACAAAGCATAACAGGGACACACAAAGGAACAGAAACAAGTACATAGACAGCATTGACTGTGGAAAATGAAAACATCAATGGAATGCAGGGTCCAGGTGCAGGTGAGGCAGGAAAAAAAAAGTTCCTAGGGTTGTGGGGTTTAGGTGCTGGTGTAGGTTGGGACACAGGTGCAGATTGGGCTGGAGCTACATCTGTGGCTCTGGCCGAACATCCTGAGCAGCCACTCATGCACTACCACGCGACTGGGAAACTGCCACTGGGGGACCGGGGAATTTGGAGGCTGACGAGGAGCCAGGTGATGGAGAGCCAGGTGATTGACTGGCCAACAACAGGTGACCCATAAGCTAGGCAGACGTCAGTGCTGGGCCAGAACCAGGAGAGCAGACTGCTTGGGGTCAGGAGGCTGGGAAGCACTGGGTGCTCTGGACCCAGATGCTCAGGCACCAGCAACAAAGAGTCAGGAGACAAGGTGATGGCGATGACTCGGGGCCCTCCAAAATGGCAGGGAGCGTCTGTAGTGTCTTGGGACCCTCTGGTACAGCAGGTGGCTTCAGCGACAAGGAGCAGCTCTTTATGACAACATGTGGCATCAGTAGAGACAAGCAGTTTCTATGACAGCAGGCAGCATTGGCGGAGACAAGCAGCTCTCCATGACAGCAGGTGACATTGGTGGATATGCACAGTGCTTCATGACAGTAGGACAGTAGTTGTTGGCGGAGATGAGCAACTCTTCACAGCCAACCAGGGAGAGGAAACTGGGGAGCTGGCCATAGTGCTCTCCAAAGCACTAAAGGGTGTCAACAAACATGTCATCCAGGTGGGACCTAATGCTCTGGACTAGAGGTGCCAGCAAAAATGTGCCATCTGGAGCACTCTTTTTCCCTCGGATGTGTTTCCCTGGAAGTTAGAGTCTCTGGCCACCATGTCTGCCACCAATTGAACTGGGTTGGCTGATTTCATATGGGCAGAATTACTCTCAAGTCACTGCACAGAAAAACCTAACTAATGAAAGAACAACACAACCTTGCAAAGAGTAAAACCAAACTGTACTACACCCATCAAGCCAAGGATCATTTAGGAATCCATTTTATTTTCAAAACCTGAATGAACGTTCAATTAACTCTAGTTCCATAAAGCCTAAATTATCATACTTTGGGTACTTCTAACCCAGTTCTATTGTAGTGGTATTTGCAGTACATACTAAAACCAGATCAAAGCAAAATATGCTATTTGCCTAGGAAATAAAGCAAAAAGTTCAATAAGAAATGCTCCACTTCTCACCGGCCATGATGATACAAGCTTTTTGTAGAATTTCTTTCTCTGGAGGTACAGAGGAAAAAAAAAGATAAGTTCTGTATTGTTTAAAGTATATGTATGTAGGTATGTATGTATGTATATATATATATGTATATATATATGTATGTATGTGTGTGTGTGTGTGTGTGTGTATGTAGGCAAAGTACTAATGTTTGTCACCTTGAACACTGCCCATTCCTCCTCTGAGGTTTTCCACACTACAATTGCTGGCATTCCAGGTGGTCCAACTGGCCCTCTGTAGCCAGTGACTCCAGTTCGGCCCATGACTCCCATATAGCCCTGAGGATAATGAGACTATTAAGATTGAGTAGCAAGTGTTCCAGTTTGACAGAAAAACATTATTTATATAATTTTTGATTATATAAAGTTCAAGTACTTTGTCTCCTTTTAGTCCAGGAAGTCCTGGCAAACCAGGTGGGCCTGGATGCCCCTGGAAGGAAAAATGAGAGTGTTTAATAAAAGGAATTATTACTGTAGGTGCACTATGGAAGTTAAAATGTTGAACCTTTCGGAATGCCTGTAAATTTTAATATTAGAATGATAAATGTAACATAAAAAAGGCTTTTATGAAAAGTCAAATTAGTCAAATTAAGAAACTAGTCACTGCTTTTTACTCTAGATACAGATCAGAAATTTTAGATACCATATATTCAAAAGTGGTCTCCATGTACTATATTTTGAGGTGACAAAAATTCACAGATGCTGTTTATTTGCTTTATTTACTTTAAACACACAGTTTGTTTATTTTAAGCACAAAGTCTGGATTATTACTTTAAGCACAGAGAAATCCTTCAGTTTAATGTTCATCATTTTGCTTTCCACAGGAGGGCGCAAGCTCTCCCGGTAAAAATGCTGCAAAAAAAACACTGCACTTCCACTTTCTTTGAGATAAAGGTGGCATGTTCATTAAATAATTTCTGTAATCCTTTTCCTGTTTTCTGTCTAATCTTTCTCTCTCAGTGTCATATGGAGAGCCAGCTGTAATTTATAAGGTTCTTTCAGTGGAGCTAAATGACCCGTCCTCTCCTCTCTTTCAGATTTAATTGAATAAAATCCTCACAAACTCAATTTACCACAGAGGCTCTGAGATGTTGTAAGCTCGAAATGACTGTATGAGGGAACATTTCACTTTGAACACAAAGAAGAAAGCATTGCTTTTCTCCAAAATAACACACCATCACCATCTTCGCTACCTTGTGTGTTGATTCTGTATATGGTGAATTTGTGTTTATTTCTCATATTTTTAAGTCAATGTGTTTACTTTGTGTGTTATTTTGTATGTTCTGCATGCCTATTCTGTAGGCCTTTAAGCCTTCGTGTTTAATAGCATATATCCTATGCAAGTTAAGTAAAGCCACATACACAGTACACAGTAAAATTAAACAACAATCCCCCAGGACGAACTGTGCAACACGAGAACAAAAACAAAAAACATCACTTGACTACATAAGTGCAGACAGGGCAAAATGTAGTCACTGTCTATTTTGTTTTGTCCACATTCAGAAACAGGTTGTTGGGTCTGACTCAAGTCCGTTAGCTGTCACTACTCCTTTCTATACGCCACCTTGTTATTTCTGCTGGCCAAACCCACCATAAGTGTAAAGTGTACATTTACATTTACAGCATTTAGCACACGCTTTTATCCAAAGTGACTTCCATTACTACAGGGGACAGTCTCCCTGGAGCAACTTGGGGTTAAGGGTCTTGCTCAGGAA
>JBBJLS010128840.1:0-16975 GCA_037577275.1 Bryconaethiops microstoma | reverse complement strand
TCCCACAGAAACTCCAAAATCTTGTGGAAAGTCTTCCAAGAAGAGTGGAAGCTGTTATAGCTGCAAAGGGGGACCAAATCCAAATTAAATCTATGGATTTGCATGCAATATCATTAAAGTTGTTTGTAATGGTCAGGCATCCCAATACATTTGTCCATATAGTGTGTGTAATATACTCACTACAACTGTGAAAATCAATAAAACATTTTTCTTACATTCTTTCTTTTCTAAATGCTGTTTAAGTGAAAAGCCCAATTAGCTGCATGTCTACAGGCCAGTTAGTCTTCTGAGAAACGGTACAGAAAACATCTTAAATGTCCACTGAGAGCTCAATGTACTGAGACTTTCGGCAGTTTACTGGGTGCCTGACGTACTTCACTCCCCTCAAACTGTGTGTAGGTGTGCAGTAATCACTAATAGACTTGCAGATGCGGTTTCTGACCCCGTATGACTCACTGTTATCCATAAACAAGACAGTATCAGCATCCAAGCCTGGATTTTTCCGTACGTTTATGTCAGGTGTCTTTAATCAGAGGAGAATACGTTTTGAAAGCAACTTTCTGAACTTTGTAAAAGACAACGGCTAAAGAAAGTAGCAAGATGTGACAAGCACACAGTTATTTAAATGAACGATTGATGCCAGTCAGCTTTCAGCTGCGAACTTTCCAGGGAGACTCAGTGAGCAAGCTGTCCTCACTCGTCAGGGAAAAAAAAGCACTGGCTGGATGACTTACGTCATGAACTTCACTAAATAAAACATAACTGACATGCAAAATGTTCTTGGGCCTTTCACAAAGAGAGTGCATGGAAAGTTTCACACGCGCTTCCAAAAGAAAAACTCAAAGAACCAGCTCTCAGCACAGAGGCGGGTGCTGAGCCGTTCCATTTCTTTAGTTGCCAGTGTGGTTTAGATGGGTATATATTTTACTGAGTGTTTTTAAATAATTATTATAGTATAGCTCTGAATAAAGTAATCTACCTTCTCCGTTTTTTTCCACTCTAGTTTAATCTTCTTTTATTGTCTTTCCATGTCCTCTCTCATTTCTTTTCTTTTGTATTTCTGTAATGAGCACAGATATGGACCCAAATGCAGAATACAAAAGGAAAGAGAGTTTAATAAGGGACACAGTTCACAGAGTTCAATAGCGAAACCCAAATTAAAACTGGTGAGGAAATGAAGTGTTTAAAGTGCCGATCTGGGCTTTCATACGTACCTGGCAGGGGTATCACACTACTCCGCAGGCGCAGGCTGGCCACTGCTTCACTTGGTGAATGGGTTAAATGCAGAGAACAGTTTCACACTGTTTGCTGTGGTGCGGTGCGGTGTTTTCACGCATGACTATAAGGGCCACTTCATTTTACTTTTCCACAATCACGATGCTGGTCCACCCAAGGTGAGGCTCAGTCACTGCACTCTGATTGTGCTGAGCCTTGGGAATCCCTGTGGGATGCGAGAATCTAGTCTGCATACTTTCTAGTAGTGGAGGTCTGCGTTTGCACTAAAGGGGCAGCCTGGAAGTTAACCCTGTGATCAGAAGGTTGTGGGTTTAAATTTAAAGCAATACCAGTGGCACCACTGAGGTACCCTTGAGCGAGATACCATCCCCACACATTGTTGGCTACCCCCTGCTTCGCTCAGGTGAATGGGTTAAATGCAGAGAAGCATTTTTTATCCAAAGCAATTTACATTCCCTAGCTACAGGGGGCAGTCTCCCTGGAGCAACTTGGGGTTAAGGGTCTTGCTCAGGAACCCAGTGGTGGTGCTGAAAGTAGGATTTGAACCCATGACTTCTTGGTCCAGAGGCAAGTACCCTACCACTAGGCCACCACCACCCCTACAAGCAGTTAATAGGATTTATCTGACACATTTCCATTTATAGTTGTTTACTCAACAACTTTTTCCAGCACTTAACAAGAATGAAAATCTACAGTTTATGAAATAAGTGGATATTTGGGAAACATTTGTGGTCTGCAAAAACCTTTGATTGGTATTGTATGTTACACCCTCTGCTGATCATCTTTCTACAATTGAAAATTTATCATCTCACTGTAACAGAACATTGTATCGCTGAACGAATCCTAGCCATTTTAGACCACTTCTGTTGGCCCATGCATTATGAAAAGCCCACACAATGTAAGGAGCAAAATAATAATAATAATAATAATATTAATAATAATGATAATAATGATGACAATTGGAGAACTGTATAATGTATGTCAATTCCAGACTTTACTGTCGGATTTATTAAGTGAGATATAATTAAATCGACACATTTCAGCAAAATTGAGAAGCTGTAAAGCGAATCCAAGGAGAGCTAACTCTTTACTGGGTTGGGAAAGTGTGTTTCTGTTTATGTTAAACTGAGCAACCATTCTGTATTGGGAACAATTTTGATCTGTGTGTGTGTGTGTGTGTTTCTGACATAAAATATACCCACACACATCAATACAGGATAGTTAAATATAGTTAAGCATACACCAAGCAAAATGGCAAGTCACTGCATCTACTTACTGATTTATTTATCTATTTGTTTGTTTATTTATTGCTGCAATCTTTGTTGTGAACTGAAAAGACAGTAACAAAATCTTTATTACACTTCATTATGTCTTGTTGTTTGGAAAATATATTTTAAAGCCAGACAATAAGCAGGACGTGTGAGTGCTGCTGGTCCAGCAGGTGGAGAGACTCACCTGTGTTCTCACACATAAGCAGTTTAGCTCCGCCCCTTCACACTGAAATTATAAGTGTTTTATTCTGGGCTGCATTTTTAATGAGGCACAACACAGGGCAGCCAATCAGAACAGATGTCATTTAGATATATTAGTCTTAAAGGTACAGTAGCACAAGCAGTTTGTTTAAAGGGACAAAGGCTGGAAAATAGTCATGTGAATGAAATACAACTTGTAAATTAAAAAGTAAAAAAATAAAGAAAATTAAAACAAAAGAAAATGAAAGATATGGGGCTATTGACTTTTTTTTTAAACACATACTTATTCTCCAGTAGAGGTTTATAGAACAAAAAACATATTTTATTTGAAATTGTGAATAAATGTTGCTGAACTATAAAAGAAATAAAATATTTAAAGTTTGGATTTACTATAATGAGTCAAATTGAGAATTTTAATGTTTGATCAACTACTGAGTAGTTAAAAATCAAGCTAAAACACTAGCAATAAGCTTATAAAGACAATACAGAAAAACTCACCAGTCATTTACCTCCCAAATACAGAAGGTGGTCTACAAAATTGACTATTCGGAACGTAAATGCCAGAAGATGGCACTGGATGTTGCCTTTAATCCGATCCAGATTCCACCCGGTTCTTCCCCGTGGCTCAGACTATCCTGGGAACTGGATCAGTGGATGGAATGGGGCTGCTGGCCAACATGTGGTATTGAGAAATCCCAGAGATACAGGGTAGGACATACTAAATATATAATAATTCCTGCTCATATAGCACTTTTTGTTTTAGTTGCAAAGTTTCCAAATGCTTAAGACAGGGATATGAGTAAAACACTGGAGAGATACAATAGCTTGATGTAAGAGTACAGCTTGATGTAACAGTACAGTTGCAATACAATAGGGGAAAAAAACTATACAGCATGCCAGTCTAAACACATTTATTTGTATCGGCATTTAAAAACAGCTTGGGTTAGTCATGTTAATTATGGGGCTCAGGAGATAAACCAGAAAACCACAGTTCAAAAGGCAGCAAATCAGTTCAGGCGACTGGTGGTGAGGGAGTTGCCCCTGCGATCAGAAGGTTGTGGGTTTGAATCCCAGGACTACTAGTGGCACCACAGAGGTACCCTTGAGCAAGATACCGTCCCAACACACTGCACCGCTGGCTCCCCACTGCTTCATTTAAAGAATGGGTTAAATACAGAGAAAGAATTTCACACTATGTTATGTTCATGTGTCTATAAGAGCCACTTTACTTTAATCTTGAAAGAGCTGCTGTTTTCTAATATAAAATTGTCATTTGTCCCCAGCCATGTACACAATGGTCTTTTCTGACAATGCCTTCGTGCCTCTGAATGGAACATACTTCTCTCCAGAGTCAGGACCAATTATTATAATGTCTGTACACGATACACCATTTGTAAAGCCACTTCAGCTACGTCTCTTACAATTATTTCAGCTGGTACTAGATCATACTGAAGGATTTATTAATGTCTTAACAACCTTTCTTTTTTTGGACAGTTTCTGTAACATCTTGCTCGGTGTCCGGGACCCCATGGACTTCATTCCTCCTTATTTCTGTCAAAAAGAAGAGCTGAAGAAAATGGAGGACTTGCCCAAGACCAACTTTTACAGACTTCTGTCTTCTGGCAATAAATAGTTCCCAGATCAGGAAAAATCGAATGTTCTTTTTCAAAATAAAAATTTGAAGCAACATGTGAAATTGTTTCAAAACATATACACTGCCCAGTGCATACATTAAGCTGTAAAAATAGGATTTAGTGTTTTTGTATGTTATAAAAACAAATAGATTTACACCTATCAGCCAGAACATTAAAACCAACCTCCTAATATCATGTTGCCCCCCTTAGAGCTGCATAAACAGCTCTGACCCATGAAGGCATGGATTCAGCAAGACCTCTGAGGCGTGTTGTGTCTGGCACCCACGTACTAGCAGCAGAGTCTTGTAAGTTGCAAGGTGGGGGTCTATGCATCAGACTACACAGATCAGCCACGACATTATTACCACTGACAGGTGAAATTAATAGCATTTGATGAAATCAGCTTGTTACAATGAGACCTGTCAACGGATGGGAAACATTAGGCAGCAAGTGAACAGTCAGTTCTTCAAGTTTATGTGTAGGAAGCAGAAAAAATGGACAAGCATAATGATCTGACCACCAAAACTGGAGTCCCACAAGGGTGCGTACTCTCGCCACTGCTATACTCCCTCTACACTTCTGACTGTGAGGCCACTCATGGTTCCAACACCAATGACACAATGGTGTTGTTCCTCATCTCCAACAACAATTAGACGGCCTACATGGACGAGGTGAAGAACTTGGCATCATGTTGTTAGGACAACCGCCTCAATCTGATCGTCTACAAGACCAAAAAGCTGGTGGTGGCGAGACGACAAGCCCCTCATCATCAAAGGAGCTCCAGTGGAGAAGGTGCTGTCCTTCAAGTATCTGCTCAGACCTGACATAGACTGAACACATTCAGGTCCAGTCCAAAAAGGCTAGGCAGCACCTGTACCATCTCCGACGACCAGGGACGTCACTAGGGTTGAAAGACAAGGGGGGCTTAGCCCCCAGGGTTGTAGGGAGGAATTAGCGCATACAGGGCTGGAAATTTTTCACCAAACCTAAACAGGCTTCTTTAATTTTATTATCTCATGAACAGCAATTATACTTTTATCTGGCTCACTTTGTTTCACTGACTTCTCTGGAAGACCCCCTACCTTTGGTTTCCTTAGTCTTTAGGATGTCTACACTTTTTTTAAAGTTACAGTTTAAATGAGTCCATTAGGTTTTTTAAACAGCCTACATGTTGGGGGTGTGTTCGTTTAAAACATGCTAGCTGTCACGTCTGTGCCCGCTTGGTCAAGCCCTCAACGCAGTCTGTCGCCTGAATACTAGGCTCTGGGCACGAAGGTAGGTAAGGGTTGCTGTGTGTGTGGTCACTGGGTAGCAAGCCAACTCATGTGAGAAGCATAAGGCTTTATTAGCTCAGTTGCTGGGTTGCCAAGCACCTAATAACATGTCCACGTGTCTGGTGTTGTAGTAAGTCGAGTGGCTAATTGTCTGCGTCGTGTGATTGGCTGTATGCGTGTGTGTCGGGGTTAATAAGCCAGCTGTGCCTCAGAATCTTTGTGTGGGCACTCAAGATCTGTTTCTTGCAAATCGGATGTGTGGACTAGCAAGTACTCGAGGGCATCACGTCTGAGTTTCCGTTTCGTACACCGAGGAGGAGCGCCACGACAAAGAAAGCCCCAGCAGTTCCCCACTCGCTCGCAGGGAGAAAAGACTGTGGCAGCTCGGGTCTATGGAGTGAGACAGTAAGGAATCGTGCGCATTTCCCTCCATGCCGGTGTTTCAGGTGTGATCCCCGCAGCAGCAGAAGGACAAAACCTTAAATACCTCCCAGTGTCACGAGGAGTGGCGACCTCCGAGGGTTTCGGTGGCTGACCCCTTTCTTGTTTTGCAGTGTGAAGGTCCTCTGAACATTCATTGTGG
The DNA here is from genome assembly GCA_037577275.1 of Bryconaethiops microstoma. Classification (NCBI taxonomy): domain Eukaryota; kingdom Metazoa; phylum Chordata; class Actinopteri; order Characiformes; family Alestidae; genus Bryconaethiops; species Bryconaethiops microstoma. Next base: position 10,776 of record JBBJLS010128840.1, on the reverse strand, counting down.
ATTTTGCCATTTAAAAAAAGGTCGTTACTCATCAGTCTCCTGCGAGTGTGTCCACCTCTAGCCGCAGTGACACTAGCAAATATATCTAACAATGCATTTAATAATATGAAACATAATATCCAAAGCTGTCCTGTGGGCAGCTCTTCTGTGTTACCTGTCTGGGCTCTGTGTCTTTATCACCTAAATCGTAAATACTACCGAGGAGTTGCTGCATCTGTTTGGTTATTTTCCTTCTCTTGGCCTGTTTACTCTCCTGTCTCGATCATCTCCCTCTCTATACCATTTTGCTTCATAACCTCTGACTCTGGATTCCCTTGCTCTCTGACTTGAGCAGCTTGCCTGATCATTTTCTTCCTGTCTCTCCTTCTGCCTCACCCTTCACAAAGTAAAAAAACATAGCTTATTAAAGATCCTGAGGTTAACTTTTCAGATGTGTTTTGGAGAGGGGCTTATATTAAAGTAAATGTATTCTTTTACAGATCATTGTTCAGTAGGCCTGTATGTGCATTATGTATGACTGTTAATATTTTTGTCTATATGCTTATGCACTCAGCCTTACATTTAGGCAACATCCTTTATAGGCTTATCTTGTTTATTAGCCAACAGCCACTAAATGCAGAAAATTAAGTTGACCATTGGAAAATAAAACGTCATCTCTTTACCTGTAAGCCTTCACCAGTCATCAGGCATGCTCCCCCAGCATCAGCTCCCCTGTCCCTCTCCTGCTTCTCACTCAATCTTTCAACACATTTTCTTATCCATCTGCTATATAAACTGATATATTTATACAACAGCAAAAATGAACACTTTACCATTAAATTTGATTCCAATAACCAATTATAACAGCAGCATTATGCGGGCAAGTTAGTCTAAATTAGTTTTAAAATGCCCAACAACGTCCCTTTCTTTTCACTTAAGGAAACATAAAGCAATGAACAGTTATTTTCACCCACTCAAAGTGTTGTTCTGTTAAACTGAGTATAAACGTTGCTACCAGAGAAATTTGAATAGTAAACGGGCTCTGGTTGCTTCTCTCTAACAAGCAGCGACATGTATTTTCCGCCTGGGCTTCAGCCCCCCCCAAAATAGACCTAACGATGTCCATGGCTAATAGTGCTAAATTACTAATCCTGTTGGTTTACACTGATTTTCATTCGGCCTCTAATGAAAAATGAGTATTTTTACACGTTAACCTTTAGAATTATTCTAAAATGAAAGCTACATCATTGGTAGTTCCGTAGCTGAACATGCCGTTGCAGTTTTTTTGTTTTTTTTTCCCCCAAGCTCCAGCGTAGATTGGCCGGGAAACCCAGTAGGAAACAAGGGAAAGCAGCACACTGGACGTTAAAAACTAGGGCTGGCACTGATGTTAAATTGTGTGTCGTGGCAATTTTAGTGCTAAATTATGTAGAAAAAATACTCATTTTGTAACAAATATTAGTTCAGCCAAAATTCCATATAAAATATAGCTAATTGTTTTCGAGAGAACACCATCTTGGGATGGCGCTATTCATTCCTTTTTGTTTTTTTTTCTTCTTAAAGCCCTGTATTTTTATTACTGTAAATTAAATAAATATTACTGTATTCACTCTGCTTATGCCAAAGAAAACGCTCGTGTATTAATTACAGTACAGTCTGTACATGGGGTAACATCGGTATTTACATTCTAGCACTGCAGGAGTTCAGTGTAAACTGTACAGTACAGATACAGGTTTACCTTTACATTTTCTTTCAGGGTAATGTATTAAACTTTAAAATGAATTTCTAGTGTTTTGGGAGCATATTTGGGGCATATTTTGGGTTTACACTATAGAAATAGGCATTTTTCACCACATACTCTTGAACGTAACACCCCTGAATTTCGGGGGGTCAACTGTATAAGCTTAAAATTAGTAAACGCTTTAGAATAGTGAATTTGTCATTTCATTTGATTGTTGGTGTTTGAACTAAAACTTGTGGAAAAAGTGCCTACTGTTAACTATTTTTCTTTCTTCCTTTTCTTTAACACAGCACACACATTTGGACAATATTCGCCATTGCCATGTAAGTAATTTGAATTTTATATTTTGCCATGTGTTGCCAGTTCATGGCCATTTGTAATTTTAAGCTTTGAGATGATTGCAGTTGCAAGCCCAAAAAATGTAATAGCTTTCCCTGGCCAAAGGCCAGCCCAGGTAAAGTACGTGTTGGTGGACAATCAGTCTGTCGCTCTGCTCAGCTTCGTTTATTGTGTGGATATATGTACGTAAGATGAGAAAGGGAAATGGAACATCAACAAACTTCCCAGTGCTAGTGTTCAGGTTTATGATCACACAATTGGATTCAATTAAATTTAATTTGCATTCATTAACATTTTATCAATGTAAAGGTTACCAAAATGCAGTTTCGAATTGTTTCACTATGCACAGCTTGTTTATAAATCAATATTTATAAATCATGCAATTTAGTGTTGAATATTATAGACCTTACACTATGCCTTTCTGTTTCTGCAACTCTCTCACAGGATGCCCTCATTCAGTGTGGTAGAGTTTGTGGATGAGGTTGACATCAATGGTTGCAAGACGGTGGACGACATTCAATCAGTGTGGTTTGAGGGCACCGGGGGAAAATTTTGCTGGTGGCCACCAGCCACATTCCTCAATTTAACCAAGGCTGTGAAGGAGGGCACACCACCAGACAAAACCTGGATTCTGTGCAGTGTGTGTGTGATAGGAAATGCAGGCAAGTTTGATTTTTCTCATTGGTATAAATACTGCTCCATTTACTAATGTTTTAGACACCCCAATTGCTTTGGGGTATAAAGGGCTGGGTAGCTGCAGGGTTTTTTTTAAAATTTTTTTAAACCTATTTCACATCTGAGCAGGATTGCACCACACTAGATTAATTCAGCTATTGCTTAAATAGATAAATGAGTCAAAACTCTGAAGCTCAAGATTCAGGACAGTGGCTCCGGTGTCGCGAGAGCTTATGCTACGGTTTTGCCAGCATGTACACACTTCTGTTAAAGGAAGGCACAGATGTGTCGGACAATTCGGTAAAGGATAAGTGGAGATGGTCTTGTCTAAATTAAATGGGTGATAATGGCAGGCCATTTAGTTCATGGTGCAAAAAGATGAAAATGGCAGGTGTGTGCTTTTGTGTGGTATCTCAACTAGGGACTTGGGGGATAAGGGATAACACACCGTTGAAAATTTGATGCATGGCCGAGGTGGTATGGTCCCGTAACACGGAGCATTTGGTAAAAAAAAAAAAAAAATCCGTCATTTTTTTTTTGTTGTTGCTTTAAGCCATGAGGCTGCCATGGTGGCTGATGTAGGAGGCACAAATGTGACGATTGATGAAATACATCTTATCCAACGAGCTGGCAATGGGTATTTTGAGCAACCCTGACCAAAACTTGCCAGAGATGATAAAAAAAAAGTTAAGATACCAATATGAACATAGCAGTAACATTTGTACAATAATTACCTCTGCTGTAAAATGTTCATATTATTAACTTTATATCTGTTACATTACATTAAGAATGCCCTTTACATGTTGGCTTTGTCTATAAAAGTTCATTCACATTGATAATGAGGACTGTGTTTATTGGTAAAGTTTTGAATGGAACGCTCGAGACCACCAAGGTGGTTACAGTCCGCTTCTCAGAGTTTGAGGCTTGTATGGCAACAATTATCAACAAAGTGAATGAAGGCCTTGGACAGCAGGAGTCAGTCATTTTGACAGACAGCCAGGGCAATGAAATTATTGACTGAAGGAACTAGGGGTATGTTTGATCCTGTTATATTACTATACTGTGAAAATACTATTTTCTGCGTTACTAGGGCTACCTTTTAATGATGAAATGCTTATCTGCAAACAGTTTCAACAGTGTGCTTTGATCTCTCTCAAAATCTGTTGCTCAGTGTCTTTCTTACAAAGATAAGTCATTTCCCATTTATTGACATTTCAGGATCAACATACTCGAAGCATAACTCCAGAAAAGTGTTTGCAGTGCCAGAACAGCAGGTGGGGCCCCTACAGGGCAATAAAAGCAGAAGGCTGAGGTAATTTAACTATTTTTCTTGTACCCCATTTATATAGTTTTAGATTAAAATGCTTGTAAAGAAAACAGTGTTTTGGGCAATTAATGAACCTAAACAATAATACAGTAGGAATTATTATACAGTAATGTATAGAATGCCCTCTAATGTATTATTGCAATTATACCACAGTTTAGTTTTTATGGCTTTAGGGGCAATAAAGTCTTTAAAAGCACTTGCAGAGAAAATCATCTGTGATGAAATACTTAATTTCTGACCCAGCTGTTCCTATGTAACATTATTCAACAGCAGCTGTTCATGTGAAATTTTGACAGTAAATAATGTAATAAGGTGAAATGATGTTTAAAGAGACGCGTGTCAGAGTGATATCTTGAGATACTGTTACTCCCAGGAGTTTTCATGGCAGAATTTATTGTCCTATAGTTAAAACTCATATAGCTAAAATAATTTCCAATGCAGTAAACGGAGAGTGAGGTTTTAGTTTTGGACACTCAAAATGGTATGAAAATTGTTTGCATGATTTTGGATTTATGACATTATGATAAATGGATGGATCAAAATAATACTTTAGTGTTCTGAGTGTTCAGAACAGGTTGTAAAAGTTTAATTCACAAAAGACTTTGCATTTGTTTTATAGTACATTATGCAAGCTGTACAGAGGGTCAATGGTTAAGTTCCGATTTTCACTTCTACATTTCCAGTTGAAGAGAAGATACCGGTCTTCAGGATGTTGTAACTGACATTGAAGATGTTGTCGAAGCTGCCCAGGGACTAAAACAAGTGTCAAAAATAAGGGAGCTGAGTGGATGCGCACATTCCACACTAAAAATAACATTGTCGCTGTCAGAGGAGGCGTCCTCTTTAAAATCAGCCTTCAACTGTCTTATCTGCAAAGGTTTGTAATGTTTAAACAAATTATTGGGTAAGTGTTGTGAGATCTCTGAGACGTGATGTTTACCCAATAATACTACTGAAAACTACCGCTCAACAGTTTAGGGTCATTTAGAAATGTCCTTGTTTTCAGTAAAGAAACATGAAATAAGTTTCAATAGAAAATGTTACATAATCATATAATCTTTTAGATTTTAGATTTGTCAGAATCCTCCATTGGCATCTGTTTGTTTTCTTCTAAACATGAAACCTTTTTCAAGCCACAGACTTGCATTAGTGAATACAGCATTCCACTAGAAATAAAGTCTAGTTGTTCCTGATAATGAGGCTCTCTACATTTATGTAGATATTGAAAGATTTCCAGCTGCCATAGTCATTACAACTTTAATAATATCTGTTATTTTGTCTATGTTCTAAAAGATAAACACTGGGTGGGTTTTCTTTATATTGGATTACCATAACACAGTTCTAAAAGCGCTGGGCTACAATCAAGTTCAAATCTTATTATATTTAGTAAAAAGTAAAGATGATTTATTTACAGCATCTAGGAGACACTTTTATCCAAAGCTACAGTGGACACTCTACCTGGAACAACTTGGGGTTAAGAGTCTTGCTCAGGGACTCAAGGGTAGTAGTGCTGGAGGTAGGATTCACACCCATGACCTCTTGGTCTAGAGGTGAAGTTCCTACCAATAGACCACCAACACCCAACAACTCTTGTAACTCTTGTCTTAGACTCCAGTGCTGGGACTTTCCACCAGCTTTTACCCTTTTTTATATGTTAGATTTTACATAATAGATTTTACAAAATAATTTGGGGTTTTGGTAATAATTGTATGTAAGCTTACATTTTAGATTTAATTTTATAAACGGTAAACGCTTAAATGCTAAATTAGTTAATACATGAATGTGCATAAAATACTTTTCCTATCACAGATATTAAACATTGTACATTTGCTGCAGAATCAACTATTAACTTTACACAGTGAACATCAACTAATTTTTTTTTTTCTTCAATATACAGGTCTTGTAGATAAACCAATGTTTTCAACTTGCTGCAGAAGCCCAATTGGTTGTAGAGGATGTACTGAAGAGCTGAACAGCACCTACACTTACTGCCCAAAGTGTTAAGCAGTAGATGTGGAAAACAGCATCCATGAAGTCTCTCTGAAGCACTGGTACCACTGGGAAGGTTGTTTTAGTAGAAGTATAGTTTTTCTAGCTCATTTTTCTTTCTATCATTTTTTTTTTCTCTGAATACACAGGTTCAATTTCTGAAGCACTCTGCTCAAAATGTTTTTCTTGTATAAATTGGTGTTCAAACAAACACTCAGGTTCACTTACTGAAGCACCACCGGTAAGGTTGTTCTCGAAGAAAGGTCGCTTTTCTACTTTTTTACATTTTATTAAAAAAAAAAAAAAAAAAAAACTTGTTTAACTACTGAAGCACTGGCAAGATTGGAAAGGTTGTTCTTATAGAACATACATGTAAACGAATATTGAGTAATATCCTGTGTTTTTATAGTGCTTACTGTTGAATTTTGCAATAAATCAATTCATAAGGCACTTAGGTTTTTCATTTAATTGCAATTTAACTTTCAATATCACAAAATGCATGTGTTGTACATAGTTCGGGCGAAAGAAAATACTTCCAACATAACCACTTAAAATGCTTAAAATAACATGTGCTGGTTATCTTGCGTAACCAGGTCACAATTTCTGGACAGAAATATTGGTGATGTACTTTTGCAATGCTTTTGGTGCCATTATAGTAGAGACTAATTTGCACTAAAACATTTACATACACATAGCTAATGGGAAAATATTTCTCACATGCTGTTCTGTAACATTGCTCAAATACAACGGTGCCTCCTGAAACACTCTATAGTCATTATTAACCACTATCAAAAAGAATAGGGATGTGGGATCTGGGATGTTTTCTCCAAACAACTGCGCTGTATGACATCGGTCTTGATCTCATGAAAATGGATCTGATCCGAAGGCAGACAATTCCTGCTCATACACGTTTTCTGCCTCAGCAGCACCAGATTGCAGTTCCATGGAATTTTTTGCCGGACAACCACCAGATGCAAGTTCGTTTGGTACTCCTCTGCCTAAAATGTCATATGAGCAAAGTTTCTTAGTCTCCAACAGTTTCGTTTCTTGCTGTTTTTTTCAAAGGAGGGTGACCAGTTTATCTACTTTAAGCTAACAAGATTTGTAAACTACTATTGCATTGAAAATAAGCAACGAGTTCCTGGTGTGTACTGATGTCAGATTCCTACAGTCAATGCAATTGTCATCAATACTATTGGAACTAAATTTGAAGATTTATATACTGGTTGTTTCCCCTATCGTGCCCTATTATGTGCTCTCTGGCATGGATTATCTAATCACCCTACTACAAATATACAATATACCTGGTATGCTATGGGCATGCCAGGACTGCACGACTCCGCAAACTCCAATCTGGCTTACTTGACATGCCAGGTTGGAGACACAAAATTTGGTAATGTCTTGCAAGTCAAGTGCCTCTTGATCAAGCAGGTGAACCATAGCCTGCTTCAAGGGATAGTTCACTCAATTATTAACCTCAGTCCAAATTCTTTCCACACTGAAATTCTGTTTGAATACAAGAACGTAAGGGAAACTGAAAACACTAATTACAAAAGACCAATTTATTAAACAATTGAGGAAATGCTTTTAGCCAAACACTAAAAGTAACTCAAATGTGATCAGTAAGGGGTGGGGGATCACCTTTGAAGACGTCTACACATAAGGTTGCCTGTTGGTGTTATGTCTGTGCTGTGACAACTTCTCTTGCATATACAGTGACAAGTAAAACTCTCTGCCATGATCTACCCTGAGTTTGTCCCACATGCCATTTTTGGCAACTGCTGCTCTGTAATGAAACGATAAAATACAGAGGTAACATTTTTACAGAGTGACCACACTACTCTATTCCAAAATAATAATACTAATCGTAATCCCATATAATGCTTACAATTTTAGTATAGTACTATTAGGATGTGAATAATATTTAGTATTTACTATTTAACCTTGAATACACTTGCCTGTACACTTCATCATAAACAACAAGATTGCTTTTCGCTGGCATTGTGACGTCAGCAAAAATTTTGCTGCTGTATCCATCAATAGGCAAGACACGTGTCACTGCAAACATTCCCAACTTCTCATTTTGGTCAATGTGGAGTTTGTGGCCCATATGCTCAACGTGGTAAGGAAGTGGGTTAAGATTATGATCTCCCTAAAACGTATTATTCAAATCAAAGCAAAGTTGAGTCACACTAAATTACAAAATTTTTATACAAATATGGAAAACTCAGATGTTAAATTTAAGTCTGAATTTAACATTTAATTAAGCTACGAAGAATCATCCAATTATTTATAAATGCAGGTACTTTACCTGGTGTCGCAACTCGTACGGCTGTATATTCTGCCAAATCTACATTCTCCTGCTCCAATTCCAACTGATGACAGGTACCCTTTCATGAATTTTCGGCCATAAGATGGGCCCGTCTGTCAAGACACAATTTATCACTAACAATGGCAGCTTATTTCCTTACCATATAAAAAGCAAATAGTTTTAGGGATAACGAATACAGTATGGTATGGTAGCACTAGATATTTACACATGGCATATGGTAAATGCTGGCCTTGAATGTAAATAAAATCTATACTTAAACATCTATTTTGAAATCTTTTAGGTAATCGAATTGCTGCAGCCCCTTGGTGGATCAGTTGAAATAAACATTTTCTATAGTAATTAGTAGTGCAATGAAACCTCTCAGTAGTTATTACCACTATGGGTACTATAGGTTCTATAGGCTAATTATATTATACTGATTAACAGCATAATGGTAAAACAGCGCTTGACAAACGGCGTTCAAACACCAGAACACCACAAATGTGAAAAATATGTATGTGTGAAAATTTAAATGTAAAAATTGACCTTATGCATTGATTAGATGATTGCAGTGCAGTGCGGTGGAAAACTCAACGTGCGTTTTACTTGTTTCAAACAGCGCTCTCACCAAGTCCGCGTAGTCCTCTAAACCCGCCATTGTGTACATGAGATCAACCGCGTGTAACAGTCACTTCCAGGTTACGCCATTTGCACCCAATGAAAACCCAAAAAGGAATATGAGCGTTCGTTTTCTGTTTATTCCATTTTTGATTTGAGCGCAAAATGGGAAATGTTAAAATGGCTCGTTATTCGATTTTTTTAAACGAATACTGAAAAAAGAAAAAACTTGTTTTTGAATGAAAAAACGAATGAACGAATCACACGGATTTGAGTGCAGTTTTATGGTTTCTTAAATTAAAGTTCAGTTTGAAAATTGAAGTGTCTCACTGTGTGCTCTAATTTATTGTAATTTCTTAGCCCAGTGATATAGTAATAATTTTAATTAGGTATATGTGTTTGAAAATGCTGTGTCATTTTAATATTGGTCCATCTGTAAATGAAAAAGGCATATATCATTATTTGTTCAAATGCGGTCATTCTAGTCAACAGCCGAAGTAGATACATGTAATCCACTAGGTAAGGCCTCAATCTTTTGTGTTCAGTTGGAGTAGGTCTGTTATAGAATATGTGGACAAACCCTCCTACAACCCATATTATAACCTGTATTTCATACCCACTCTGGGACTGAGATAGGTTTTACCTCTGTTGCCCAGTTGGGGCTCACTGCAGGTCTTATTTCAGACCATGTTTTCCCCATATAGCACCCACATGTAACTTGAGGCTGGGACTGAGGTGGGTTTTGTGTACGTTGCCCAGTTTGTGCCCACCTGTGACCCAGTGTTCTACTGTGTGAAATCCACATGGGCACTTGTCATGGGATCATCATGGATCCCGCGGACAATCCTACATGGGGCCCAATTTTCAGGCCACTTAGAACCCACATGGGGCCCACCTACAAATGCTGGTTGGGATGTAAGGAGAAATGGATCCGCATGTCTGGGAGTGGCTCGCCATCCAGCTAGCCGGAGTTTCAGGTTCGCTTCTACCCTCTCGGTCTTGGGCTCGGGGTCTGTGTTGGACTCTGGGTTCAGATGACTGATGGAGATGGGTCCTGGGGTTCGAACCTGTCCGGTCTCTAATCTTTTCTGTTTCGCACAGTCACACACAGCGTTGATAAAGTTTGAAAATGGCTCCTGCCTCGTGCACGCCGACAAAATCTCTTTTCATTTCTTTGAGTTCACTCTCTCTTTTACCTGTTAAACTGTGGTTTTTATTCCACCAATACCGTTTAAGTAACGTTGCTAAAGTTGTTAAAAAAAAACTATAGTGGGTAGCAAAACAACTTTCAACTGCGTCTCCCCTTTTTCTCTCCCTCCGTCTATTTTCTGCACCATGCGATCCGATACAACTGCATCTGATTGGCTGTTTTTTTCCCCTCTGATCTGTAATCTGATTGGCCCCCATCGAATTCGGCGCCAGAACGCAGGATTAACCATTTGCGTGCCACATAAGCAACAGCGCACACAATATAACTCCGAAGTATACCTGTAACTAGTGGTGTGCGATACTACAAAATTTGGTATCGATCCAAAACCAAGTAAATACAGGGCCAGTATCGCCGATTTCGATACTTTTTAATAGTTAAGGTGGATGCATCAACAAATTTCTAAATCTGAATGAATTTGATTGACCTTTAAGTGTTTTTGTGATTTTTTTCCTTCGGATTATTAATTAGTTAAAACATAGTACAGAATCTGGGCAAAGTTATAAATAGAAAATACTGTCGCGGCAAATCGCTGACTTTAAGGCAAGAAAAGCACTTTGGAAAAATGCACAATACAAGAGTATTTTGCT
>JBBJLS010128824.1:0-16976 GCA_037577275.1 Bryconaethiops microstoma | reverse complement strand
TGGAATATATAGATCGGGCCTGTCCGACCGATATCCGATGACGGACTTACGGCTATATCAGACCCGATACCGATATCGTATGGGGTGGGACATGTCCTTTAATATCCGAACTGCTCTGGACCTACATCTCCTGGTGTAAATGTCCTGTAGGGAAGGGAGAACAGACCTGAAGAGCTTTGACTCTCTGAAGAGCTATTCCCATATCAGGATGTGATGTTCTGTGTGAGGATGCTCTCCACAGCATGTGAATAAAAAGTCATGAGGATCACCGAAGAGACCCCAAACTTCCTCAGTTGTCTGAGATGGTACAGGCATTGCCTAGCCTTTTTGGACTGGACCTGAATGTGAGCAGTCCATGTCAGGTCCGAGGAGATGTGGACACCGAGATACTTGAAGGACAGCACCCTCTCCACTTGAGCTCCGTTGATGACAAGGGGCTTGTAGTCTTGCTGCTGTCTCCTTCTGAAGTCCACGTCCAGCTCCTTGGTCTTGCAGAGGTTCAGCTGGAGTCGGTTGTCCTGACACCACGATGCCAGGTTCTTCACCTTGTCCATGTAGGCCATCTCATCATTGTTGGTGATGAGACCCAACACTACTGTGTCATCAGCAAACTTCACAATGGTGTTGGAGCCATGAGTGGCCTCACAGTCAAAAGTGTAGAGGGAGTACAGCAGTGGCGAGAGTACGCATCCCTGTGGTGCTCCAATATTGGTGGTGATGCTGTCAGAGACACACCTACACAACCTCACCACCTAAGATCTACCAGTGAGGAAGTCCAACACCCATGCACACACACGTCTGTTGAGTCCTAGATCCCTCAGCTTTGTGAACAGTCTACCACTATTATGTTGAATGCTGAATTGTATTCTACGAACAGGAATCTCACATAGTTACCCTGTTTCTTGTCCACGTGGCTGAGAGTGGTGTGTAGGATGTGGGATATGGAGTCCTCTGTGGATCTGTTGGGTAGGTAGGTGAACTGGAGCGGGTCTGTGGTGCTTGGGATGGAGGAGGAGATGATGTTCTTCAGCAGGCTCTTAAACACCTTTATTACTGCCGAAGTCAGTTCAACCATAGTCGTTCAGGCATGAGGGCTTGATGTTCTTGGTCACGGGTACCATGGTGGCTCTTTTAAAGCACAGGGGGACCATGGACTTTGCCAGGGACTCGTTGAAGATGGAAGTGAACACACCTGCTAGCTGGTCAGCGCAGCAGACAGCCGGTGATTCCGTCTGGACCTGCTGCTTTCCTGGTGTTCACTCTCCTCAGCATCATTTGGATGTCGTGCTCCACGATGCTGATCACGTGTTCCTCGCTGATGACGCCACCATCCTCCGTTGTCAGGCTGTAGTTAGCATTAGCCACCTGGGTAACAACTAAATGGGTGAAGAACTCATTCAGCTCATTGGCGAATGCGGAGTTGATCGTTGCGGTGACCTTGGCTTTGTAGTCCGTGATGGTGTGCAGTCCATGCCACATGCTCCATGTATCGCCCTGATGGAAGTGACACTCTCAGTACTGACATCTGGTGTCGCTGACCGCGCGCCTGACAAATGATGCTGCTTTGTAGGCTCTCATATCGCTGGTGGCAAGACCCACGTTGTATGTGGCGGTCCTGGCATTCACTGCAGTGCGGATCTATCTGTCCACCCACGGTTTCTGGTTCGGGAATGTCTTGACTCTCACTGTAGGGATGAACTCCTCTGCTAGCATGCTAACAAAGCTAACTGCTACATCCGTAAACTCGTTGATGTCGTTCACGCATGACTGGAACATGTCCCAGTCTACTTTATCGAGCATGTCCTGCAGCGTAGCTTCTGATTGGGCAGACCACCTCCTTCATGACCACCACTTCCCTAAGAACTCACAGGGCGGGTAGAAGGGGCGACACTTAATGCTTAGGTATTCCAAGTGAGGCGACCAGAGAGTAGCAACACTCCTGGCATCACACCTATTCGTCCTATTCATGCGGAACACTGAGAATGAGTCTGATGGAGTTACAGCACGGTCCGACACGGTGGGGGTCAGTCATGTCTCAGTGAAGCACAGAATGTTACAATCCGTCATGTCTCATTGGAAAGTAACTCTGGCCCTCAGGTCGTCCAGGTTGTTCTCCAGTGATTGTACATTAGCCAGCAGGATACTAGGCAGTGGTGCTCGATGCGCTTGCTGTGCTGCCACATACGGGCTTCATTGGGGGCGTGACTGAGACGGACCAGATGTGACAATTACTGATAAATTAACATCATTTAGCAAACATAAAACTATTCAGATGAACTCCAAATTCCAGCTAAAGTCTGAGTAGACTGATAAATCACTGAAATGAGCCAGGTTCATATCTCAGTTTTATTAGGCTGTTTTAGGGGTGTCAATCTGAACAGTAGAGTACTTATATACCTTATATAGAACATTTTTATTATCCCACACTGAGAGCTTCATGAGACAGGTGGAGGTCCTGCTCGCGGAACTGTGGGAGAAACTGTGGACTGAAGCAAGTGACCGGAACAAGAACATAAATTAATGAAACAGTTCCATGAAACAGAAGAACTGATTTGAAGTAAAAATTACATCAGCAGAGTTTTGTCATGATTTTTCCTAAGTGTTTATTAGCATTCTGAGTATGTTACATTTCAGTTAATACTTTGTAATTGTTATTTAGAATTTGTACATGTTTTTATAATTATTTATAATTCTATTTATAATAAGCAATCAACGTGCATACTTGACTGACAGCAAAATTTAAGGGTGTCTCTTGCAATATCTTCACATCTGCTTGATTTAAAAGAGTTTCAGTTCCACACCCCAGCATTTTGCGCCAACCCAATCTTCCACCCGGTACTGACCATTTTGTTTTTTGTTTCATTTCATTGATTAATCTATATTGTCTTTGTATGTAATTATTGTATGTTGGTCAATATTCATTCATCTTTATTTAACATGACCACATTTTAAATTTCCACAAGTCCTGCCTATGTTTCTTTGTTACGTTTTGGTTGAAAACAAGGTTAATTCACAAAGTTAAATTCTTGGAAGGCCCAGGGACATCAAGTGAGGTTTTTTCTCCACGGTATCGGAGTAGAAACAGATGAGTGAGCTTGCTGCTCTCATGCCTTTACCATTTTACCATGTCCAGTGGCTCAAATTTCAGTGTCTCCCTACTTATTGTAGGAATGTTACACTGTCGAATGAAAACAACCATGGTTAACTGATCTTTTGTGAATTTTTAAAGAGCTAGCTCACATAATTAAGGCATTTTCATATATATTTCAGTACACAATTTCTATTTTGGTTGAATATAACAAATTGGCCATTGTGTGTTTTAATGTGCAGAAGTGTGCTTTTACAGGATGCAAACTTACTTTCACTTGGTAAATCAACACATCATTTGTTCTTATGTACATGACTGTCGTTAAATAAAAAAAAACAAGGGTGGAACTGGACTTAGACTGTTGGTAATATTGATCATATTCAGTATCTTGATAGTTATTTATACCAAATATAATCAGATACCATGACAAATTTCTTAAATAAATGAAGCTTGAAGAGTGCTGCTACTTCTTAAAAACACGAATACAGCTTGTTTTGATTGGACGGTTATGTTCCTTTTGAACCTCATTTAAAATGACATCAAAGTGAGCCACACACAGTATCAGTGTTAACCAGACCGGATTTCCAGTAACAATTTATTCAGTTGTAGTATATTCTGTTCATTAAAAATATGCTAAACCTAAAAATCAATATTGTTTGACTTTCTGTGAGGCTGAAGTTGATCCCCCCCATAGCATGGAGAGCAGGTGGGGTCTGCAGCATGGAGAGCAGGTGGCTGGTGGTGTCGTGACCAGGACAGGAATGCTAATCTGGGGCTGCGGAGCATTAACACTGCCAAGCGATTAAAGCCACAGTCACACAGACCGGTGTGTTATTGCGGCAAGACAGAAGCAGACAGAAGCGGTTGCTGTTACAGACTGTTGTAAGCGATATGGATTTTTTTCCTCCCCAAGTACATCTAAGGAGCAAATCCTGGCTTATGCATACCACACAGCAGGCCAACAAGTGTGCATATCCAACTCTCCCTGCAGACTGAGGTTTCTCTCCTTCCTTACACATGTCTGGAGTGATCACGATCAATCCCCATCATGTCATATTTATCTAACGCACTACAGATTTATGTACTCTATGCAGCCATACAGCGATCAGCTGTAGCATTAAAACCACCTGCTTAATATGGTGTATGTCCTCGTGATGCCAAAACAGCTCTGTCCCAATGAGGCATTGACTCTGTAAGACCTCTGAAGGTGTGCTATGGTTTCTGCACCAAGACGTTAGCAGCAGATCCCACAAGTTGTAAGGTGGGACCTCCACAGATCAGATTAGTTCATCCAGCACATCCCATAGATCCTCGTTCAGATTGAGATCTAACTTGGAGGCCGGGTAAACACCTTGAACTCTTTGGAAGTTTCCTTAAACTATTCCTAAGCAATTTCTGCAGTATGTTAGGCAGCACTTTCCTACTGAAAGGGGTCACTGCCATTAGGGAATACTGTAATCGTGAGGTGTACTTGGTCCGCAACAATGTTTGGGTAGGTGACACGTAAAAGTAATATCCACATAAATGCAGGAACCAAATTCCCAGGCACCTGGATGTCCACATGATGCAAAAGAAAATGTGATTCATCAGACCATGCCACCTTCTTTCATTGCTCCATGGTCAAGTTCTGATGCTCACGTGCCCATTTTAAGTTTTTAGGGGTCAGCATGGGCACTGTGACCGGTCTGCAGCTATGCAGCCCCATATGCAGGAAGGTGTGTTGCACTGTTTGTTCTGACATTTTCTTTCATAGCCAGCATTACATTTTTCAGCAATTTGTGCTACAGTAGCGCTTCTATGGGATCAGACCAGATTGACTAGCTTTCACTTCACCAGAGAACTTTGGGTGACCACGCTCCTTTCACCGGTCCACCGACTGTCCTTCCTTGGACCATTTTAATAATCAAAATTTTGTCTCATTTACTTCGTTCTCTCTACGTTTAGAATTTATATGAAAATCTGATGATTTATGTCACATGTGAAACAGAAAATTCTAAAGGGTTCACAAACATTCAAGCACCACTAAACACTACATCCTATTACAAACTTCCGAGGTTCGTAAGACCATCAAGTCTTAGCTTAGCTTGTATTAAAAAAAACAATGAAACTGACATTGAGTAAAGTTCACATAGTGTGACCAAGCTCAGTAGTTCATGTATCTCAGTAAGATAACCAGCTAATGAGCTGCAGCTGCCCACTTACTGAACACACACTTATGATTTCACTGTCTGAGAAATATCCAGCCGTCCCAGGTGATTACTTCTGCAACCAAGTTTGAGTTGGTCTGTTTGTGCCTATAGGGTGAACGGAGTAGAAAGTGGAGATTTTGTCCAAAAGAGTTAAAAAAAAAAAAATTAAAAAAAAAAAAAAAAATTTTAAAAGAAAAAAAAAAGATGGGATATCACTCCAATATTTTTGAAAGATGTCCTCTGTGGTTCTGCTGTCTTTTAGTAAGAAATTTTTTCATGATCATCTCATCCCAAGAGTTGCATGGTTATTTTTGCAGTATATTGTTAAGTTCAAATGTTTACATGATTACACTATTAGTAGCCACATCATGTAGTAACTACAGTTTTAGATAAAAAAAATACCAGGCAAAACAGTACTACATGGTGTGTGAACATACATACTAAATAAACTGGATGATTCCTGGAAGGTCACTGTTAAAATTAATCCCTATTCCCGCCCACTCCCGCAAGAAACTCTCAAATGCATGCTTTTGCGCCGCGTCCGTTGGGGGTCCCGCCCCGTTGCAGACCTCTACTTTACATAGGCTTTTATTATAAGTTGATTCTTTGAGTTGATTACTTTATTCATCTTTTTATGTTCAGGGAATGATGGCTGTGTTAGCCCCTCATGTAAGAAGGTCCTGGGTTAGGTTGCCCGCCTGAGTGGCCGAGGGTCCTTTCTGCATGTTCTCCCATGTCTTTGTTGGAGTCCAAAGCCTTGTCCATGTGTCCCTCACACTCCAAAGACAAGCCCTTTAGGTAATTTGAAGATGCTAAAGTGGCCCTAGGCATGACTGTGTTTGTGTGTCCGCCTTGAACACCTTATCAAGGGTGTTTCTCCACCTTTTGTCCTATAACTGGTGGGATAGGCTCCAGTACCCCCCTGAGACCCTAATTAAGGATAAGCGACTAAGATCATGGATAGGTGCGGATGGGGAAATTATCATCAAGAACATGCTATGGGTGCATATTTAATAGAGGCAAAGTTAAAAAAACACTGGAATATTTATTTAAGATTCACACTCTCTGCAAACACGTCCGATCAGACTGTTTCCTGATCTAATGGAATTAAATCAAGAAACGAACAGAAGGATTAGCATCCACAATAACTCTCTCCTCTCTCTTCTGTCAGCATGACCCCTCCTCCCTGCATCACTTTCCAAAACTCAATAGACTTGTCAAGTTGCGACATGGCGTGTTTGCATAACGTCATTTAAAGCGCAGGAGAAGCGCGTTCTCTGATGGCAGCAGTGTTTGGTGTTGACAGAGTCAGTAAAGGCTCCAAGGCTCTCACACACGCTCAACAGAGGGACGACACTTCACTGAGACTTACACCAACAGCCTGGGAAAGTAAATACATTCACAACACACACACACACACACTTTTATCTACTTCACTCATTCACACACATCCACAGCCACAAAAAATCTCATGCTCTCTTAACCACCCAGACACATCCAAACCTTCTCAAATGTCACACAGCAGTCATCACACACACTGTCTAGAGGGCCTTGCTTTGTAGTTCACTTGAATTGTCCCAGAGAAACAAACAAAACGGGTCAGACAAAACAATCACTCCGCTGTCTGACAGACGTCAAACAAACAAAGGGACACTGAACACTTCGCCTCTATTAAAGGCTGATTAGTCCCAATTTGAGGTGAAAAAAATTCACTCAAGGCCCCACAAAGCTTCATAACATGTCCCTATCAACTCACAAAGTTGGAAAATAATTAACACTGAATCGTAACTACCAGTTTTATATATTAGGTCCTCTAGTCTTGCACATCACATTGCTTTTTCATAGTTTCCTAAAGTGTTCATGACTGAAAGGAAACACTTAAAGGTCATCCAACATAAAAGTTTCTCTTGAAGGAGAATAATTGGTTGCTATAATGCATTGCTTAATATAATATATAATGTATTAGTAGCCACATCATGTAGTGACTACAGTTTTAGATTAAAAAAAAATACCAGGCAAAACAGTACTACATGGTGTGTGAACATACATACTAAATAAACCGGGAGATTCCTGGAAGGTCACTCTTAACATTCATCCCTAGTCGTGAAAGAATGCAGATTACATGCAACTGAATAACAATATTTAATTTCTTTAAATGTAGACACAGCACAGTGAAGAAACAGCCAAAACACCCCCCAAAAACTACCATAATATACAGCATTGTTCTCAGTGTAGCAAATAGTTATGCCATAGCGCCCTCTTGTGTTCTATAGGAGCACAACACTCTCTTTAAAGGCCTTACTGATTCAGTGCTTGCCATCATGGAAAAAGTGACAGAAGTGCCAGGTGTCATGGTGATAATTACAGCAGCAGGTCAGATTATTAAATTATGCAGTCTAGCTGTAGTCAAGGTGATGACTGGACGATGATGATGGCTACATGTTGCAAGTTGACTAAATGTGATGGTAGCTGTAGACTGCTGGCCCTCTTCCCAAACCAGCTGGAGAGAAAGTGTGATGGTGACCAGCACGAATGGGCTTAGCTGCAACACACACACACAAACACACACACACACACACGTTATATTTGTGTAGGCTAAAGTCTTAAGTCATCACAACCCTAAATGTAAACATAATATATTCATATACAGATTTAATCAGTGTAATTGTATTGTGTGCATGTGATCCTCACAAGTCAAGAAAAATTTAAAACAACTAACCATCCTAAAGGGGAATTCCACCAATTTCCCTACATGACTATTTAAATTCAGATTTGATATGAAATGTTTTACAGTGACGTATTTAATCAAAATGTATATGATTAAATACATTCAAGGTAGAGAGATATGTGCAGGATGTTGTAGGGCAAAACAGTCACCAAAGTAATTGTATATACATACAGGATTGTGCAAAAGTCTTATCCCTTATTCCTTCACATTTTGCTTCAGCAGAGCCAGACCTTCTTGTATTTTTAATGTGGTCTTGAGGAACAGTTCTCCAGGCGTCCTGAAGGACTTTCAAAGACTCTCATTTTTAGTCCAGTCCCTGGAGCTGACCAGTTTGAGAGAAATGTACGAATCATTCAAGCAGAACAAAGACCATCTAACTTTAAGTCCTGAAGCAGTGAAGAAACAGGAGCAGATGATTCCAGATGATCAGTACAGTAAACCCCTGAAATTTGTGAAGGTTTCGTTCCAAGAGCACCCGCGAATTGTGAAAAACTGAGAATGTGATATGGTAAAAAAAAAAAAAAAAAAAAAAAGTCTAAATTGCCTATTTTTATAGTCTAAACCCTGAAAATACAGATGTTACCCCTGTATAGACTGTACTGTAATTCATGCAAGTGTGTTTTCTTCTGTATGCGCCGTCATTTTATTTAGTACAACCAGGGAAATATAGTAATAGTTTTATTTAATTTACAGTGATAAAAATACAGGAGTTTAAGAAGAACAAAACTAAAAACACGAGAACACTCAAGATGCTCCATGGGGAAATTCTGGAAGTATATATTGTTACGAAAAAAGCACAAAAAAAAAAAATTGCGGAGGATATCCGCGGTTTCCGCGAATTTGTGGGAACCGAACTAATAATTGTTACGAAAAATACGTGAATAACTGACCTCTGAACCGCGACTTCACGGGGAAAACTGTATACTGGTGGTGCTGAATGGTTGAAACTCCTTGTATCTTTAGGCACTTTGCAGTCGGTCACAGTAAAACATGTGTTCCCATTTCTTTCATTTAATCTACACAATATGCCAAAAATAAAGTCTGACAGGCATGAAAGTAGTATTTTTCCACAAACAAGGTGATTCAAACCAAAATATAAAGAAATGAGGGGTGGTTTAAGACTTTTGCACCGTACTTTGTGTTTGTTTTAGATTCCCACTATTTTACCACAATGAACACTACTTATTTAAACTCAGGACATATGCAGGTTCATTTATTGTGGACTGTTAATACAACTTTGACACTACAACCCCTGGTTCCTATCACCAAGGAACACTGTAAATGATTTCAATACAATACAATCAATACAATTCCCCTTTAAATTAAGTGCATATAAACTCACCAATGAGGGGAGAGTGTCCACGGCACGCCAAATTCTTTGCTCGGACTACGTCTTTAATGCGGTCCACCTCCTGCTGGTAGAGTTTGCGGTCTCGTGCTGCGCTCTCTTTGGCCTCTCTGAGGGCGTATTCAAGAGCCTTCACGCGCTCTGCAGTCACACGCAGACGCTTCTCCAGTTTCGGCAGCTCGCAGCGCAGATCTGCGTTATCCCGCGCCAGCTATAGAGGAGGTTGATGGCAGTGAACAGTGAACTGAATGTGTGCCTCTTACAACATTAAAAAGTTTGTGATTACCTGTTTATGTACTTTAGTGAGCTGTTCTAGATTGTTCTCCAGGAAGGAGATCTTCTGTTTCTGCAGCAAACTGCTCCCACTTTCCTCACAATCCAGTTCGGTGGTCTAACATTAAATAACAATAAACCATTTAAGATCAATAAATCATCATGATTTCCTACATCAACATGTTGATGAACTTCTATTGCAGAGTGTCAGTGTGAGAACTGTTCAGTTTAGCTCAGGGATGTCCATCCTTCTCCACGGTGTCAATCAATATTATTTCTGTGGTTTTATGTACAATCAATTCTTTTTTACAAGATAATTGCTGTAATGTCTCTCTTTCCCTTCAGAGTCATCAGTTCCAGTCCATGGTGTTGGTGATTTTACTGCTCAACCTAAATACTGCAATTAACAGCTTGAATCAAGTAACCAAAAAGTAACTGATTGTAAGATGATGCAAGAATCCTGAGGTACCAATGTTCTTGTGGATCTTCACACTTTAGAGTTGTTTTTGTATCTTAACAAGTCTTTTTCTGAGGCCCCCAGAAACCCAGTCAGTGCCATGATACACTTCCACATACACGTGTCGTGTGTATCAAACTTTGATAGATCCTGTTCTTTAAATAAACAGCATGCCCACTCACACCTGACTGTCATCCATTTGAGAACACATAACCAGATAAGTATAATAATTTCGTATATTTAAACTAGCTCTTTTGATCTACTTTTAGGGCTTGTGCAAAAACCTGATTATGTTTAAGGTCATATTTATGCAGAAATATGGAAAATTCTGAAGGCTTCGCAAATTTTCAAGCATCATGGTACAGTCATAACATTGAAACTCCCTGCCTAATGTTGTGTAGGTCTCCCTTCTGCCACCAAAACAACTGGCACATGGAGGTATAAACTCCACACCACTGTCACGGTCACCAGGTCACTGATAGCCCTTCCATTTTTGGCAGTTACGAACCCCTGCATACTGGAAACATCCCACAAGACCTGCTGTGTTGGAGATGCTCTAACCAAGTCGTCTACCCATCACACTTAAATCCTCAAAGTCACTCAGATATTTAAGCTTGGCCATTTGTCCTGCTTCCAACACATAAGCTTCAAGAACTGACTGTTTGCTTTCTGCCTAATATACCCACCTCTTGACATGTGTAATGAGATTATCAAATGTTCTTCACTTAACCTGTCAATGATTTTAATGTTATGGCTGATCGCTGTAGATTGAACAGGGAAATAAATAAATAAATAAATAAATAAAATCAATCACCAGACTGTACTGCTGAAGACCCCTACCTTAGTTCACTGGTTCACATCACCTGTTCGGTTAATTAACAAGCCCTTCCCGTGTTGAAAGGGATATACTGGAATAGATAAAGCCATAAAATCTATGGAAAACACTATTTGAAATGAATACATTTCTGGACCTGCTCATATCTCATCATGCTCTTCATTAAGGTGGTGCTTAAAAAGGCCGCCTGCAGTATTTGCATACAGTCTTGTTCATTTTTCATCACTCACAGAAAGTCATACTGGTGTCTTAAACCACATGTTCGGTGCCACCTATATCAAGAGAAGGAAAACTGGGACTCCTAACATCTGTTGGCTGAGTGGCTTCATCTGGGTTAAGTGGGAACATTTTGTAAATTTGATTTTTCACTATTATTTTAAAGTATATTCAGTATGTTCCACAAACCCTTGCAGGTGCAATACAGAAAGAAGACACTCCGACACGGGTAATGACAGAAGGGCATTAATGCAATACCTTTTTCACGCGCATGGTCAGATCCTGTACAAACAGCTTTCGCAAATTATGTAAGGTCTGCAGCTCTCGGGCCTGGAACATACACACAGAAGCTCTTATTAGAGTTAATTTATTATAAGCTGCATTAGCACGATTATGTGACATATCCCTTTCATCCAAGTGTAGCTAAGCAACTCCACTCACCACCGTGTCCTCAAGACCCCTCAGCTCTTGACTGGCCAGCTCCCTCTTCTCATTAAGCAAGCTGTGTACAACAGATTATGTCACATCATGTTGTGTAGGACTGTTTCACAACTGATCAAATCATACAAATATGTACAAAACAACAGGGTACAACAAGGCATTCAATTAAAAAAAAAAAAATAATGAGCTGGTTTAAAGTAAGGAACACAATGATTTCCTCTGGTTTGAGACTAAGAACTTAAGATGCAGCTTGCTAACTGATGAATCCAGGATTTGAGTTATTCTATAAAAAGACTTATATATAGACATATACAGGAAATGCAATTCTACAGTTCAGGAGTAATTACAGCACTGTGCAAAAGTCTTAGGCACTTATGCAAACTGTTTAAAGCCATTTTTCTCAGTGTGTGATCGTTTAATATGTCTTTCTACTGGCAAAGCTAACATGAGAATGAATGCAAACAAGAAAGCAGTAAAAAGTATCAAGATTTGTTTTCTTTGTAAAGAAGTAACTGACATTGTGTGAGCTGGTGAGGAGAACACAGGTCCGGTTCCAGATTTCTCCCCGGTTCCTCCAGCAGCCCCTGATTTAATTTCATGAAGGGCTGATCGAGTCAAACCAGGTTTCTGATGGAAACTACAAGTAATACTGGACTTCCACAAGGATACACACTGATATACTGAAGATAAAACCATTACTTACTGTATAATTTTGTTTATATTTATTCTTTTTCGGTTTGTTTAGTAATAAACGTTTTTAGTAATGTTCATATGAGAAAACAACTCACTGCTCACCTAAACAGTTTATACTGTTTTTTGCAGATGCACAGTACTACGTGTGCATTTAGTGCACTGTGTTTAAAGGGCTGGTCATGTTTAAAGGACAGACAGAAGTCACAACATGTGCCTACACTAATTTCTGCAGTTTGAGATCTTTCTCCTGCTCCTGCATCTTCAGAGCCTCGTAATCAGAGCGCAGTTTCTTCTGCTCCGACAGCAAGTTCTCATTAAAACTGAAGGAGGGAGAGATTGAAAGAGTGAGAGCTGTATGGCTGTTTCATCCATGCTACTGATCCATTCATTGAATGAGTGTTTATTGCAAGTGTGTTTTCAGTATGTGCTCTTACTCCTTCAGCTCGTCCAGAATTCTCTGCTTGCTGCTCAGTTCCTCTCGCAGCTGAGCCAACTGCTTCTGAGGAGACTCTCTGTGGCCATCAATGAGAACAGACTACACACACACACGATTTTAACTTTTAGGCGTTTCTCCTCTACACACACTAGTGACCTTCAAAAAGATTTAACTGATCTTAACTTTTAGGCATTTCTCCTCTGCATGTACACAATCAGACACACACAGAAACTTGCCCACACACACACACACAAACCTTGTTATCTTGCATGTGTTTTATCTTCAGCTGCTCCTTTTTCTTCTCAAGTTCACAGGAATCCTGATCACTTTCTTCACAGAGAAAAATAAAATCATATATTATAAGTCTATTTTCCTTCCCTTCCTAAATGAACTATTCAACAATCGGCTCTGGCAAATAGACTCAACGCTACTTTTAAAGATAGGTCAAGAAGTTCCACAACTAATAGTAGTATCAATCTTAAAAGATACTGAATTGAAAAGTGCATTTCTTGAAGAAAATGTAGAGAACAAAGGCTAAAATATTGCTAGTGTGTGCATATGTGGTTGGTGTGGTGTTGCAAGGTAGCTGCTGTGGTACTACAGGTGATCGCAAAATGGATAATTAGCAAATTTACGAAAATAAATTTGCACCCACACCACTCGGAAAAATGTTTAACCTTGGGTCATGTTAAGGCAAAAAAACCAAAAACCAAATAAACTAGAAAAAAACCCTCTGAAAAACAGGTTTGTGCCATTTTTACTGCGGCGTGGCAGGAAGACGACAACCCATGGTTTCAAAACTGGATTCCCAAGACTGCTAATCACCTCTGAGGTACCCTCGAGCAAGGTACCGTCCTCACGCACTGCTCCCTGGCTACTGTGTTCCTTGGTGAATTCACACTGTGTGCCATGTTCACATATAACAGAATGGTGACTTTTACTTTCACTAAGCGCTTATAAGTGTGATGTTCTGATGTCCACATACTTTTGGCCATATAATGTTCTTATCCAGTTGTATTACCCTGCGTGTTCACTTTGGCTAGCTCCTCCGCTATCCTGTGCTGGCTGAGCTCCAGCTGTCTCCTCTTCTCCTCAGTATTCTGCATGTAGGCCGTCAGAGATGTGATCTTCACCTGGTGCTGTCGTCATGGCAACAGAAAGCACAAACCACTTCAACACTACAAATCTTTATCCTCTGAAGAAGCCCTCTGAACAATTTTCAATACTTTTCCCTACTAACGATGGGTGTCTCACAGCAAGTCTTCATTCAAACCGAACAGGCTACCATTCAAACGACTGGAATCAGATGCAATAAAATTGCACTTATTATTTAATTTTATTTGTTTGTTCCATAATGCAATAATGGCGCCCAACTGATTGTATTCAAGTGTTTTGGGAATAACAAGTAGTTTTGAAATGATTATTGATGCCCTACTTAAAATACTGTAAACACGGAATGGAAGTCACCTTGAATAAAAGCGTCTGCTAAATGCTGTAAATGTAATTTAAAAGTAAATTTCAATACCTAAGCAGTAATTCTTATTAGAATCAATGAGCCAGCATGGCTGTCTAAATTACATGCGGTACACGTGTTAGGCATGTTTTGAATTATTAAAAATATATATTAAAAAAATTGGGGGCAATATTTAGTCATTTTCCTCAGCAGCTCATAAAAATAACAAAAAAAACATTTATTGAATACTTTTTAAACACATTACTGAAAACAGATTTTCTCAGACACAGAAACAGTTGACAAAATATCTAATAAACACGGTCTTGAATAATTTTGCCCCGTGGCTGGTGGTTTCTGTATTCAATGATTGCTAAATATAGGCTACTGTGCTAGCGGTAAGCTAACTGCAGGCCAGTAGAGGGGCGTCACATGTGCTCCACAGCAGCAACATGGGTCTGCTCATAAATGCGTATGTCTATTAATCGGCCTTAATATACGCCGATTATGTAACAATGACCAAATATCGGCACGATTAATCGCCCGGACCGATAACCGGGCGACCGCTAATAAACTTTATATATAATAATGTTCTTGGATTGGCTACTTTCAAACCTGCTCGTGTGCCACACAGCAGTTACCAAGGCAACCAGACACCTGAATGGAATGAGCCTCGGCTGCTCAGCACCGCCACAAACAAACAACTAGCACGAGGACGAGGGGGCGTGGCGCACGAGGCCCGTACGTCACATTCATCTGGACTCAGAGGCGGGAGGTATGAAAGTAGCCAATCCAAGAACATTATTTATTTCTCCTTGCTGCTGATTGGCAGCTGCCCTGTGACGCTGCAGTCCAGAATTTCCCCCTTGGAGCGTCTGGAGTGTTCTCGCGTTTTTCATTTTGTTCTTCTTAAAGCCCTGCATTTTTATTACTGTAAATTAAATTAATTCACTACTGTATTTACCTGCTTATACCAAAGAAAACGCCTGTGCATTAATTACAGGTATTTTACATTCTAGCACTGCAGCAGTGTAAACTGTACAGTACGAATACGGGTTTACCTTTACATTTTCCTTAAGGCTAATGAGTTTAAAATGAAAAAATGTTTTGGTGCATATGTTTTAGGGTTTACACTATAAAAATAGGCATTTTTGGACATTTTTTTTCACACACACATTTTGGAATATCAGAATATGCTACAGTTATGCTTACATTTACAGTCATTCCCTAACTCCAGGGGGCAGTCTCCCTGGAGCAACTGTAGTCTCCCTGGGGTCAAGGGTCTTGCTCAGGAACCCAGTAGTGGTATGCTAAAAGTAGGATTCGAACCCATGACCTCTTGGTCCAGAGGCAAGTATCCTACCCATTAGGCCGTCACCACCTGTTGTGCTCCTTCTCTAAAAGGTACTGAGGACTGATCCCTAAGTCCACTAGACCACCAAGCGTTTACACTCTCATGGGTACATTTCTTTCCCTACAGAATGTACACTGCACTAATTCTGGATAGTATTTTCATGGATATTGACTTCATTCTCAATATCAAAGTCTATGATTATTATTTCTAGAATAATGTACTGCTTTGTTTACTATTAATAGATGCCCAACACGTCTTCCTTTTTTGCCCTACAAATGATTTCAAAACGTGTATTTCCCGTGTCATATTCAAATAATTTTGTACATGATTCTGCATATCTGCAACAAAATATGATCTATATTCTTGTACTCCAAACTTTCGATGTGTTATTCCTCAGTGTTTTAAATTGAGTTCTGTAGAGAAATTAGCACCAATGGATGTTACCTGGGAGAGGAGTAACTGACAGGAGGCCAGCTCTCTCTCACTGGCCAGTATCTTGAGGGAGGCTTGGTCATGAGCAGTCTCGAGCTGTTTGGTGCGGTTGATGAGGCTTTTCAGTTCAGACTTGAGCTTCGTCACAAAGAGTCGAGCCACTGCAAACTCTTCCTCTAGAGACACACCATCCTCACACAACTACACACACACACACACACACACACACACACACACGAGAGCAGGTAGCTCTGCGTTAGTGTACACAAACTGCAAGTGTGAGTATGATGGTGTGTGTATGTCTGTACTGTTTTGATCTCCTTGGTGCCCAGGATGGTTCCGATGTCATTCAGGTCTCTGAGCAACAGATTGAATATCTCCACTGCTCTCCTCCTCTGGACAGAACTGAACTCCTGCAGCTCTGCTGACTCCCTTTGAGCAGCCTCTAGAAGCTCCTAAAACACACACACACACACACACACACACACACACACGCACGCGCACACACACACACACCTTACCAGTGGTGAAGCACGTGTTCCCTTTAATGCCTTAACCAAGTTACTTTTGTCCACACAGCGTTACGAAGGGCTGAAATTAGGGCAGACACTTCCACACAGACGAACCAGGCATACGCCAAGAGCAGCACTTGAGGAAGGAAGGCAAATTGTACCAAATTATCCACCCACATCGTTTTAGTCTACTGTGAGTTCTTTCTGTAAGAATCAGCATCAGACTTTATTGATCCCACAGGAAATTGCCTGTGCAAAGACAACTGAACAGACACACAAACACAAGAACAATTTATAATATATAAAGTCAAAACAAAAATCTCCAGAAAATACTCCATACTAAATACACTATGCTATAAACAACAATGCTAGTCACTAAGAGAGATGGATATAAATACTAGATAAATTACTGCTTTAGTTTGCTAGTTAACAAAAGAACAAGATATATTTTCATATTTAACATTCAGATTTAAGATCATTTAAGGCAAATCCTCCATCTTGGTGAGGGATATCACAGCATGCAG
>JBBJLS010128807.1:0-16977 GCA_037577275.1 Bryconaethiops microstoma | reverse complement strand
GTGACTACTTTTGCACGGCATTGTATACACTGTATTATATACACTGTAAAAAAGATGGTATACTTCAAATATCTCAGTGTGGGGCAGCAAACATATTCAGCTCCATCAACAGGCACTGGGAAAACTCAAGACATCACGCTGAATCTGGGTGGTGACGATGCACCTGCTGATGGTTAGAAGTTGTCTGGACTGCTGCTGCTTGGGCATGCAGATAATGCTTGGAGAGCTGCGGTTCGGACTGCCCAAGCCCGAACTGTTCATGCTGTTGGTCCTTCCACTCAGTGACGTTCTCCGGCCCAACTGTGTGTGATTAATCATGTTCTTCGTGTTCACTGGTAAAATCCCCCTAAAAAAGTTAAGGAAAAAGCTTTGATGCAGCTGTCTGAAATTCTATAAATGTTTGGTATATTATACAATATTTTATATATTATATAAATATATTAAAGAACATATAAAAGAAAATATTTTTATTTACTAGGTATTGGTGTCATCTAGAAAAACAGTGAAATGTTTGTTAAATTTGGTAATAAGATGTTTTGGGGAAGGAAGGGCAGGGAGTGTGTTACTCAGTCCACCTACAAGAACCAGGCTGCAGAACCTACAAAAACCAGGCTGCAGAATGGCAAATTGTGTCTCACCTACTTGGCGAAGGTGGAGTATAGAGAGACACTGTAGGAACACCTGTGCTGGGTGTGGCCTGACTCAGTAGCTGAGTGCTTTGTGATAAGCTGCAGTTTAGTTGTGACTTGTTGCTGCTTATCCCCCTCCCTGGGAACCCCAGAGCACCTGGAGAGGGTTAAAAAGTGCGTAAGTTGCTCATTCTGAAAAATAGGAAGAACCAAGGACCTCTGGAATTTAATCTTTACAAATCTTTACAAATCCTAACCAATGTTGAAAGAGACCCCTCACATAATTACATTTTTGACCTACTGTTTTGTCCTTAGACATTAAAGATAAGGTCTGTCCTAAATGAAACACCACACATATTTTCAGACTCTGCACAAAAACAAGACTCAGAACCGATGGTTCCGCTTTTGAAGAAAATTGTTTTAGATCACTCTGATATCAGGAGACATTTCCCAATAATTGGCAAGTGTTTCATTTTCTGACCCAACAGTCTGTTCCTTTTCTCATTTCTAAACTGTATTTTCACTGTCCTTTTGTGCAAATGTAACCCTTCTTAATTTGTATAATAGATGTTTGCACCCGAGATATGAACTAGGTTTGACTCTAGGAGTGAATTGGCTATGACCAGAACTTGATTAGAAAAAGGACAGTAACAATGTTTATTAAACATCACACATGAATTAATAAAACACAAATAGAACAGTATAGGAAAAAAAACATTTCCCCAATAGCCAGTCAATATGAAGAAAAAAAGAAAAAAAAGTCAGTCAAGTCAAAAAACCCAATGTCACTTTCAGTTCAGATCCTCTGTGTGTGTCAAAAACTCAAAAAAAGAAAACTTGTACGTACTTTGTAATGTTGAATAAAAGTTTTTGTTACTACCCGGGCAGTGTAAAAATACTGTTTGAGACCTCAAAAAGGGAGATTATTTGTATCCAAAGACAATGTGTCCAGTCCATCAGCTAGGGCTGGCTGCAGACATATTCCTGAACATCCAGAGTCTCTGGGTCGCCATGTAGTTTTTTCTCTCTCTCTCTCTCTCTCTGTGTTTCTCTATCCCTGTGTGTCTGTCTCTTTCACTCAGTGGTGAGAAATACACAACAAAAAAAACAATCTGCACACAGCAGTGTAAAACATCTCATTAGTGCTGTACAGGGCTTTATCACTACGACATTCAAGGGTTAATTACTAAACCACAGATCTTAATTATTATGCGAAGTGAGCAGTACAAAGTGCGACATCTCACAGAACATGTTATTTAAACAGTTACTGAGTGTATTAGCATCACACTCCAGCATACAAAAACATACACAAAACCTTTATAGTGGCTCTAAGCCTGAAAGTATTAGCCCGTTACCTCATAGAATCAGAATCAGAAAACTTTATTTATCCCGGAGGAAATTGTTTATGTGCATAACATTACTGAACTCATATTATGCCATTTTACTCATTTAACAACAGCGCACATCACAACCAGAATTAAACACAATTATAATATTTCAATCCTCTCCAACTGTTTTTATTTTATAAGAACTTAACAGAAATAACAAAACAACATAAAATACACAGCAAAAGCCATTAAAGTGGCTTCTCTTGAACTTTTTTAACCCTGCTTTGGTCATAATGTTTTGGCTGAATTACCAAGCATTTTTCCCCTCAAACAGTAAACACTGGAGATTCAAAGTAGATTCAGAAGAAAGAAGGCACATTCAATCAGTGACTTACAAAACAAAATTCTATGACTTGTATGACATATTAACAATATGGATGAAACAAAACCCTTTTCTAAACTCCTGACAGCTCTGTGACACATGGAAAAAAACGCTGTTCTTCTATAGCTCTACAGGGAGAAATAGCCCAGCCACATACACGCTGCTGCGCCATCTAGGGAAATGAAGAATATACTCCCTCTTTCCTTTAACAGCACCTTTGACTCTGTGCATTTCAGATGTGCTACAAAAGGCACAGAAAAGTAGAATCATTTTTTTTCTTCTTTAGTATTTCAGTGTACATACTAGACAAGAGATCTTTGGTCAGTTTTCCTGATGGTTCATCTGTGTTGAAGAGCTGCCTTAGTCCAAGCTTTTGTTCATCAGAACATTGTTCTGATCTTGTTTTTACAAACTGTGTAAATGATGGCAAACTCTTTGATGCTCAGATTTTACCATACTGAGAGGTGTCACTAAGACAAATTGTTTCTCACTTTAAGCTTGGAAACTTCCAAAACTCAAGCTTTCTCAGTCTACTTCAAAGAGGTCTACAGCCGGCCATATGGTCATATATGATATATGATATGCTTAAGAGATCTCTCTCCAGTATCTTAAAGAGATCACATATTCTACGTTAAACTTAATGGAAGTAGAAACATACAATATGAAACCCAACACTGACCACTTAAATCTTCATCTCTCTCTCTCTCTCTCTATCTATATTGGATAGACGTTATCACATTAACCCATTATTTACTTAATACCGACAATTATTTTATCACACGTTAAGGCAGATTTTTAAAAAATCTTTCTATTTTGAAAGACTTTTTGTGGTTTTGTGCTCGTGGCTGCACGGAGCGTGCAGCCCCAAGTCTCGGCTGTTTTTTCTCGCGTCCCATTACTTTTGTCTATATATAACATGGACAAAAGTATTGGGACGCCTGACCATTACACCAACAGGAACTTTAGTGACACTGCATTCAGATACATAGACTTTCACATGGAGTTGGTCCTTCTTTGCAGCTGCTGTAATGCTCTGGACTCTGAGGGTAACTTATTTTTCTATAACAAACTAAATAAAACGTGAATGCCCTGCAGTAGCAAATACCTTGGTTTGATACTTGATTTTATTACATTAATGTTTAAGTTGAGATTTACAGAAATATTTGAACTGCAGATATGTAACTATGTTAAAGGGAACACTTGAGGGTGTTAAAAAGCTCCTTATTAGTTTAAAGTGTTTGCAAACCAAATGTTATTGCACTTTTGTTCATATAGCAGTACTTAAAAAAATAAAAAGAAATAAATTTTTAAAAAATAAGTGCGCAATACACTACTTTTGAATAAATTATTTAATTTTGCGTATAACAACCATGCGATTAATCGCTATTTAAAAAATTTAATCGTTGCCCAGCATTAGCCATTACTAATTTTGTCAACATAAAAAAAGCCTCTTCTTGGCAAGTAAAACTGTTCTTGGCCAAAATGTGATGCTAAGAATAGCAGAAATTCACAAAAAAAACTTATTCCCTCATTTATAAAGTTAACATTGTGAGAATGTAATTGCTATTATTATTATTGTTTGTTATTATTATAATTAACTAAATATCTACAGGCCTCTCTGCTCTTAGTGATTATGAGTCCATCCGGCGGCCAGCCCTGAAAAATAATGTATAAGGTATGACAGCAGAGAGGAAGCCACTACCCTCCAAGAACATTGCTGTCTCTTGAAAGTTTTCTAAAGACCACCTGGATGACTAATGCTGCCTTTACACCGGAAGCATATAAAGGACAGATCTTTATCAAAGCCTCTCTCTTGCTGTATACCACCATTTCTGAATGTTTCTTTGGCAGACCTGACATTACACACTCCAAAAATAGTTACATTCATCTAAAATCAGACAAGACTAATCTTTGTCAGTGCACAACAAATTAATTACAAAAATCTACAGATAATCATGAAAATGGGTAGACATGAGCTTTAACAAACAAACTGTGAGTAGCCATGAAGTTCACGTGCTGATAAGGAGTACATACAACGCTGATTCATTCAAGATTAATTCACTATACAAGTACTACAATTTATACAGATTTAGAAAAAATAGGGAGTCAGGGAGCATAAATAAAGGAGCGTAAAGGTTCAACCATCACTTTCAAACAGAAATGTAATTTGAACATATTAAAAAGAAAAGTCTAAACATTAACGTATGTTAACTCTATTTAGATCTGCTAAAACTTTATGATGGCTTTGCTTTGTAAAACCTATCAAATCTTTCTCATCAACAATCTCATTTGAAATCTTAAAACTATTTACTACACTGTGACGTAAGTATAGGTATATTATATTTTCTACTGTTTTTTATTTTTATTTTCTGATATGTCATTTTAATGTGTTCAGCAAACACAATGCAGAGATTTAAAATGCTACCTCTAAGTCATATGTGATTGAAAGATCTTACTTTGAGGCCCATATAAACTTGCACCAAGCTGCGATAACTGACTCGATGATGATAGAGATGGAGACACCAGTATCTACAAAAGCGCATAAAGAAAGAATTAGTAAGATAATATTTCCTAAAAGCTCTAAAAACAAGGAAACAAGCCTTTTTACATAGAAGCAATGTAAATTAACAAAATAATGGCTTTGATGGCAAGCCAGAGATATACAACTGATATATCTCAGCACCAAAAATGTAAAGTTTATTTAAATATTAACAACAAATGATCAGTTCTCTATTTTGCACTCCATGACTAGCCTCTAAAGAAATATTTCAGTATCGAACAGCTCATTATTCCATTCTTGCTAAAGAAAGCCAGAGAAACAATGTTTTTGGGATGTTTCACCTGGAAAGCACAAAAAAATTACACTTGCTGCTGCATGGTGAACACCAAGGTTTCACTATTTTACTTTCACACACTAGGTTCAGATTAAACATGTTTTTAATCTTAATAGACATTCAAACAGTATACTCTTCACTTAGTGTTTTTAAAAGTTGTATAATGCAGAGAACTGCAGTCATTGTAGTGTTGAGCACACTTCTGCAGGACACAAGCAGCAACGGTGAGTTGAATGAGGGTAATTATTAATCAGACTTTTAGGGTCTTTTTCCCAGACAGGGATTAAACCTAGTCCTGGATTATGTAGTGCTGTGAATAGAGATTTTCCATTGAAAAGGAAAGGATAGTCCAAGACTAGGCTTAATCCCTGTCTGGAAAACCGACCCTTAATGTCAGCTTAGTGTCTCCCTGGCCTTAAGATTAGCAACAAGGCAGCTACAGAGCAGACGTGACAACAAGTGAACATTCTATTACTTACGTCTTTCTCTGATCGATGTGAAAACATCGTTGGTTGGCTATAATACATGCTGTCATCTGGGTAGTCACTTTCAACCTCTTCCATAAACTTCTTTCTAGTAGCAGTAAACATGCTGTTTGTCACCTACAAAGAGGAGAAAGTGAAAGGATTTAAATAGTTCAATATCTATGCATCTCTCACCTCTTTACAGGGACCCAGACATGGTTTGCACACACAACAGCAGTAAAGTCTGACTGAGGAGCAAAACTGTGGAAAAAGCACACAGCGGTTTACAATCGAGCCTTATCACAGAAAAACATATTGCCGCCTAACGGGCGTACATTTGGAGCAGGATATAAAACCTTCTTCATGACACTTATTAAATGATTGGCAACAGAACACACATGCCTTTTTTTCATAAGAATTCTACAATACAAGGTACTTTACAGTCTGAGGTAAGAGGAACTCTCGTTTGAATTAGGCTTGTCACGATACTGAAATTTCAAATTTGATACCGATACTAAGGATGGTATTCGATACTCGATAGTATTTTCGATACTACAGGGGAAGAAAAAACAAACACAGGAACTTTTTAATGAATATTAAGTGCGCTCAGGTTCTTTGTGGAGGAGAGCTGTGTGTCCCTGTAAAATGTTGCAGCACTAGGTTTGAGTAGACAATGCTCCGTTTTGTTTGACTACTCAAAATTGTACAGCGTCTTCGGGTATTTTGAAAAGCGTTTAATAAATTAATTGTATTATTATTATTAGCCGACTCAGAACTTGGCAGCACACTGAAAGGCGGAAGACGCTTTTTTCCCCGCCCTCTTTAGAGAACAATGGGGGAAGGTTCTGGGGTAATAACTCCAGCTAGGGGGCAAACGAGGGCTCATTGGAAAAGTCTCAGAAATCTACCGGCATGTCAAGTTTGGCGTGGCTGGGTGCTCGCCCTGCAGAGCAACGCAGCTCAGAACGTCCGTGCTCACGGGACCGAGGCGCCAATTCTGCAGGGAGGAGAGCTTCGCCACCAGCCTCGTTCGACAGGTCTGGGGGAGCTGAGGGTCCGTGTTAAATTTCGCAGTGCTAGGTTGTTCCCCGGTTGAGCTACATTTAAAGGTGCGTGACACTTTTTTTTTCCTCCGTAGAGATCCTGCCTGGATTAACATAAAAAAAATACATTTACTATAATATACATTAAATAAAACATTTACTTCAGTAGTTTTATAAAGGCAGTAAAATAAATAAGATAAAACACTTAAGCATAGTAACACAACATTACCGAAACATCACATGATACAATAAAGACACTAAATATTGTTTTGAAATATCATTTTAAGTACACATCAACAAATGCCAGTATGATTCTGATACCAATTATTTTTTGCCTATTTATCACCTTTTTATTTTTTTTTAGCTTGCACACAATTCTGGACACAATAAAATGTTGTGGAGAAATACAAGTTTCTGACAAATTGGTTAATTGATCTGTCATGGCTATGAAAAATTTTAAATCTGAATAAGAATAAAGTAAAAAGTTACTAATGGTTCCTTAATTACATCAGCTCAGATACTTGATATCAGAACATCACTACGATATCATTATCCATAGAAAATCAATTAAAACATACATTAGACAGCAGTACTTGATTAATATTTAATGCTGACAATAAAATACATCAATTAGTTTATGTTCCGAATGAACTGATGTTTCGATTGGCATGGACTGCCTTCACATTTCAAATTTGCTAAATCTGTTAAATTATATTTATTTACACTTGAAAGTAATTAATCCAAAATCAATGGAAGCATCATCAATGGCACACGTGCAGCAATACTTACTGTTAGCACTGGCTGGGAATTTTTCTTAGTAGCCGCCTCGGGACCATGGGTACTGGTTTACTGACAGCTAGTTAGTAGGGCTGGGAACTTAATGTTTTTTCTTTTCTGAGCTCTGATACACGATCAGAAACTTTAGTCCTGGATTTACTTTGTTTACACACAACAGCTATGAGTGGCATCAGAAACAGCATTATTCTACATTCTTTGACTAAAATAATAACACAATGACGTCTTTAATGAGGACAACCATTAAAACTCATACTGCCAGTGAAAAAAGTATACGAACACTTGGACTTAATAACTGGAACTATCAGTTCCAAACACACAAGACAGGTTCAATTTTGGGTCACTTAAGCACCACCGAGATTAAGTTGAAAAAACTAAAGACTGAAATAACAAATGTCAAGTAACTGGTGATGTAGTAGCAGGTAGCCAGAATATAACTTGCTCTGCAGTGTGAGGAGCTATTAAACTCCACCACCGGCCTGCACAATCAGCTCCAGTCTGAGATTTAACATTTAGCTATTAATACATGTTAAACAATTAATCTAGGTAATGGTTCAAAACAAACAAACAAACAAAAAAAACAATAACATTAATGTGGGAGCTAATGTTATAGTCACACGGATAAATTGCTTAGAATTTCTTTAAACATCTTTAAACATCAGATTTTTTTCCCCTAGCACTCCAAGGATCAGCCTGGATAGGATGAATAAAAAGTGTGATTACTACTATCTGTGTTTCTGTAAGTAGTTGTTTAAAGTAACTAAGTTTACAAGATTTGATACTTTTCAAATTAATTTTGATACTTTTCAAATTAATTACTTTGGGTTTTTTTCAATAAATTACCATGACATTAGTTGTGTTTAACAGTCCTAGCAAATACATCATTTCAAGTATGAACAGAAACCGTAGTTATGCATGGTTTGATTTTACACTGGCTAGTAGCTTAATTGTGTGGAAAATCTTACTTCTATAACTTATCACTTCACAACACAAAGGAATAACAACCATACTGCATGTGGCTAACCTACACATCTAAAAAACTGATATTTTGTTCTCTTTCTCATTCACCATAGGTTGGTATCTTTGTAGAAGAGCTAACTATTAATCAATCCAATTAAGAGGAAACAAAATAAACATGGCACATCCTGCACAGTACATGAAAAGTGCTCTCATGGCAGAGAAACGTTTCCACCTTATAGAACAAATCAGTGTTACTTCACAAAGAAGAACTTACTGGATAAAAAACACCTGCAAGAGCTGCATTCTGAGAATTATTTGCAAGTAGCTGTGATGGACTGAGAACATGTTCAGGGTGTTTCTCCACCTTTCGCCCAATGACTACCGGGATAGGCTCCAGCACCCCTGCGACCCTGGTTATGGATAAGTGGCACAGAGAATGAATGAATGAATGAGTGAGTGAATAAATTAATTTGCAAGTAGGTCAGCAACTATTATACAATAATATTCCATATGTTCAATAATTAATAATACTACTAATAATACCATTTGTTCAATTAATTAAGTGCAATTCTTTCAAAGACACTGGTTAAGTTAGTAGATTATCACAGCAAAATATCCTAACAGAGTTGGTTCTTAGTGACTTCAGTTTCTGCAGCTATGGCATTAACAGCTTGATTTCCAGTCAGCAAATCCTTCCCTCCTGCTGTTGATGCTTAAAGTCCCCAATATGATTCTCCTGGGAAAAAACTGTTAACATTCTGTTCATTGCTTACTTACAAGATCTGAAATAAGCTTGGGCAATCATGTAAATTTAGACAATTATTGTCAACAGAAACACTGTAATAAACTGTAATAATATTGTGACCCAAATTAAGTTACAAAATACGCAGAGGTCTGTCTCTGGTCCTAAAGTCGCGGGGCGGGGCACACAGTATAAAGTTACTCAAATTATGCCGCGCATTTGTGTACTACATACGCCAATTTGTACTTCAGTACCACTTATGTCAATCCCAGAAAACATGCTAGCATAACTTGCCAATAACAATCACCTACCGCTCTACTAGGGATGCAATGGTAGACAGCATGTTACTGAACCGTCCAGTACACACTATACAGTTCAATATGCACACAATATATGATGCCACCTGTAATTTTGTAATCGCTTACAAATTACAAAACAAACAATTTGTGCTGCAGAGATTTACTGAACATCTCTGGAGCCTATCAGTGCTCAGAATTTCCCTGGAGCCCCAGGGAGTTCAAATACAACAGAAATTCAAACACAAATAAAAGAGGAAAAACTAAAAGCAAATTGTCTTGTCAGAGTTGAGAGAATTTGGGAAGCATTAGCAAGACTGGGAGAAGCAAATTTAAAGAGACATCATCATCTTTCAAATCCACTGTAAAGGAACATTTTGAACTTTCTGGATTCAGCATATGATAGTATGCTGAATCCAGAAAGTACAGCCTGCAAGCAGTTCTTTGTCACTATGGGCTACCCAAGTAGAAATACTTCCAACGTTGTGGTTTCATTTATGTAACCATCACCCATCCGTATCCCATGCATGTGGAAAAAGGGGAGGCCACTCCTTAGAGAAAACATAATATATCTTGCTGCTGCTTTCCAGCGAGTTATGACAAATTGAGAAAAACAAAGAAATAACATAAGCAGTGGGAGTATTCATAGAAAAAGATTTTAGGGATACTGACTCTAAAAATTTTGAAAACAATACAGCGTCCCGCTGAAAACTACTTCACTTTGACAGTTACCGACATACTGGATTGAGATGCACTTTATTTTTACATTTAGTATTTCTTTAACAAGTATGTACCCCGTTTATTTAAAATAGAGAAGGCAAAGCAATTACAGGATAAGAGGGAAACACTAGTAAACCCTTTATTTTAATGTTTTTCTCCCTACAGTAAAAACCAGGCGCAGGCAGTTATGTTGCCATTTATTTTAGAATTAAATTATTTTATTTGACTTTTTTTTTCTCTGTGAGACCATTATTCCTATACTTGACATGGCTACCGATAAGAGTGTCACTAAAAAGTGCTGTTTATGGATATATCTGCATATTTGAAACTGGCATTTTACTCCCTACAGCAGCTCTCATTTGTTTTTCATTTGCAGTATTTTTGCTAAAATCAACCATCTATCCATATTGTGTTCGGAATATGTGTCTAGTTAATTTGAAACGCAAATTGATCAACTGCAACTTATGTGACGAGTTTTACTTTTTGTCAGAAAATTACACAATAAAGCGACATTTTTATTGTCAAACACCAGACTGGTGGAAACAAAATTATCATCATTTTCTCTATCTTTGTTTCTAAAGTCTGCACATATACTGGTATGAACGCTGAAGGCTTTCCACACTGTAAAATAAACTGGGAGCTTTAATGATTACTGATTATTTCAGCAGTCTTTGACGAACAGGAAACATACCTCCGCATTAGTAACAGCTGAACTTTAAACCATTTTATTATGTTTATACTAGGGCTGGGCACGTCAACGCGTTATCGCGTTAACGGATTATTTACTTAACGCCAACAATTATTTTATTGTGCATTAACGTAGGTTTTTTTTAATCCTTTTATTTTGAGTTTGTTGCTTTTTTGGGCTTGTTGGTGCGCGCAGCACGCAGCTCTAAGTCTCGGCTGGGTTTTGCGGGGGGGTCGGGCGTCCCATTACTTTTTTCCATGGACAAAAGTAATGGGACGCCTGATCATTACACCAACAGGGACTTTAATGACACTGCATTCAGATACATAGACTTTCATACGGAGTTGGTCCTCCTTTGCAACTGCTATAATGCCCCCTCCTCTGGACTCTGATGGGAACTTATTTTTCTATAACAAAGTAGATAAAACGCGAATGTCCTGCAGTAGCAAATAGGTTTGTTTTTATATTTGATTTGAGATCTACAAGAAATATTTGAACTGCAGCTGTGTAACTGTGTTAAAGGGAACACTGGTTTTAAAAAGCACCTTATTTGTTTAACGTGTTCGCAAACCAAATGTTATTGTACTTTTGTTGAATTAATTATTTAAATTTTGCGTATATTCACCGCGATTAAAGTTTTAATCGTTGCCTAGCACTAGTTTATACGTTAAGATTTATCTCGGTAAATATGTGGAAATGAATGACAGGTGTGAAGAGTGTTACTCATCGTAGCTACTAGTGAAGTCTTTGTTTTGGCCGTTTGAATGAACAGTTACACCAATATCAAGAAAGTGTTCAACAGAAAGACAAATCAAATCCCATCACACCAGCTGCTCGGACTTCACAATGACAGAGTCGGTGTTCACTGTTCAAGTGGATGCAAACATTAAACTGCAATCTCTATAACAGAATTACCCCTCAAACTCGGTATATACTTGGTTACTACTGCACGTTAGCTGCTCGGCTAACGTTAACAGTTCCGTAAAGAGACCAGCAGAACACAAACATAGACCACCACAGTGGAGCTGCCGCATTTCCCTCCGTCTGGACTACCGACGGAGTGCCATAAAGCAGAATTTAGAGAGAATATCTAATCTACTTCTGCCCTGGCAGCCAACCACCATCTGGCCGTTAAAGCTCACACTGCACTC
Source organism: Bryconaethiops microstoma (assembly GCA_037577275.1). Taxonomy (NCBI): domain Eukaryota; kingdom Metazoa; phylum Chordata; class Actinopteri; order Characiformes; family Alestidae; genus Bryconaethiops; species Bryconaethiops microstoma. Next base: position 4,945 of record JBBJLS010128807.1, on the reverse strand, counting down.
GGTTTAGTTCCTGCAGCTTTACAAACCTCTGTCGAGACATCATGTTCTTCATTTGGTTTGGGTTGTGCTCGAGATGTCGGATGACACGTCGCTGAGCGTGTTGGCTCCTTTTTTGTGTCAAAAGAGATTACATTTGGGAAACATCTGCAGTGGCTGAAGAAAATCCAGTTTTCGTCCAAAACAGGCCTCCCCTTCTGCCACTTTCTCTCTTCGACCCTCTCTCATCTTACACACAGCCCCCTTACAGTCACACTCACTCTCTCACACATATTCATTCTCTCTCTCTCTCTCTCTCTCTCCCTCTCTCTCTCACACACACAAAGGCCAATGGATACAAACAGCCCTCAACCAAATCACAGAGCTCCCTGCTCACGTAGATAAAGTCAGTTTAATGTGGCTCATGGGTTGTCAGACACAGCGCCACTGTCGCAGAAACACACTCACCGAATTAATCTCTCTCTTAGATCCAAGATGGCTGTGTGCTGTACAGTCGAGACCGCTTTACCCTCTGACCCGGGAACATGAGAGGGTGCCAGTGGGCCGAAAAGTGGAGTGTGGAAACAAACATTTAGCAGTTAATCCGACAGAAGAATAGCACTTTACGGCTTCAGAGTGGTCCAGGAGCATGGACCCCATTGTTATTGTTTCACCTGCTTATAACACATCCAATAAAACTAATCAGATGATTAAATAGAGCTGAATGGATTACGTTAAAGCAAGGAAATACTAAAACGTGCAGACCAGAGGTATTCCAGGACTGGGGTTGGGAACCTGTGGGCTAGGTGATGGTGTACACAAATCATACATGGCATGTTATTTAAGTAAGTAATTGATTGATTTGATTTTTTTTTATGTTGGCTACCATGAAGTGCTGAGGATTTACTAGTGAGTTTTATGTATTCATTTAGCTCATAGCAGTGTGAGCACCAGGGGTCTGTACTACGAAGTGCGTTTACTGGCTTATCACACTAAATCTGAGAGTAACTTGGTCACGTGAGGTATAACTTCATGAATAACCCGTACTACGAAAGGTGAACGGGTTCGACCTGAGGTATGTTGCCATGGAAATTTACGCAGCGTCTCAAACTTGCCCCGACCAGGATATGTTGTTACTTAATTCACGGTTTAGCATAAGCCCGCCCTACACACACCACTTCTCCACAGCCAATGGCGTGTCTGTAAGATCCGCGGTACCTCGGCGCCTGAATCATGGAGACAGACAGAATCTTTATTGTAATTTTTATTAAATTGTTTTATGTTTTACCTTTATTTTTTATTGTAAAATAGTCTATTTGCACAGGCGAAGTGAGGCTTAAACTGAACAAAATTTCCCACGATTTGTAAGGGTAATTGTATTGCACACACATCCCTATCAGGGCATCCCTGGGAGAGCATGAGCGCGATTATGTGAATCGGAAATCAATGTACAGGTATCTTTCATCATATCTTAATTGATCTGATATATGGGCTACGGACTACATTAAATTCACCTTCTCTCCACTTATTGGATCCACATAAGGGGGTATTTTGTTAGCCTCATCCTTAATCTATATTGTTTATGACTTTAATGTACTATCTAGAGGGTTTCTCACATTTCTTCCCCCTTTGTCTGACAAGATTTCAGTTGTTTTCTCACCCACATAGGCTACTGGTCTACCCTGATGTAAATTATGTCCTTGTTTAACACTGTGCCACAACTTTTATTCAAGATTGTCTCATATGAAAATGACTTTGATGTTACAATAGCAGAATGAGCTAATGACTTTCAATCCTTAGATGACATGTGATGACCAGCTCATGCCAACGCGAGCCCCTGGACCCAGCGGAGTTCCTTACGAGATTTACAAATGCTGCCCTGAGTTACTCCGGCTTCTTTGGTGGAGGGCGACCATGGCTAAGCAGTTTAGGTTTGTGGAAGGAGTTTGGAGCCCGAAAGAGGAGAAATCCACAGACATTGACCAGTTCAGATTCATCTTGCTGCAAGATCATTTTCAGCATCTTGGCCTGGCGGCTGGCTCCAGAATAGGTACATCGGCACCTCAATGCAAAAGGGAGGGACTCCAGGGATGCCGGGCTGCCTGGAGTGCACAGTTGTAGTCACTCAGCTCATCAGGGAGTCTCGCAAGGACAAGGGAGAGCTCATTGTGTTGTGGCTGGACCTGACCAACGCATATGGGTCAATACCACACAAGCTGGTAGAAACTGCTCTGAACTGGCACTATGTTCCCAGCAAGATCAAGGACCTCATCTTGGACTATTACAACAGCTTCAGATTGAGAGTCACTTCTGGGTCAGTAACTTCAGCTTGGCACCAACTGGAGAAGGGCATCATCACCGGGTGCACACTGTCAGCCCTAGCCATGAATATGGTAATAAAAGCTGCAGAGGTGGTGTGTAGAGGGCCCTCTACCAAATCTGGCATGCAACAGCCTCCCATCAGAGCCTACATGGACGACCTCACAGTCGCCACATCCTCTGTACTAGGGGGAAGGTGGATACTTCAAGGGCTGGAGAGGCTCATCAAGTGGGCAAGGATGAGCTTTAAGCCTGCCAAATCCAGATCACTTGTACTGAAGAAAGGCAAAGTATCAGACAAGTTCCACTTCTTCCTGGATGGCACCAAGATTCCCTCCATCACTGAAAGGCCTGTCAAAAGTTTAGAGAAACTTTTTGATCACAGCCTTAGGGACATGGCAGCCATCCAAACATCCACCAAGGAGTTGGAGTCCTAGCTCAGCAGAGTGGACAAGTCAGGACTGCCTGGGAAGTACAAGTCCTGGATTTTACCAACACGGCATCCTCTGGCCACTGCAGGTGTATGATGTTCCCATCACATCAGTGGAAATAATGGAGAGGAAGATCAGCGGGTACCTCAGTAGATGGCTGGGCTTACCGTGCAGCCTGAGCAGTGCAGCTCTATGGGAAGAACAACATCCTGCAACTTTCATTTAACAGCATCACGGAAGAATTCAAGGTCACCCACACTAGAGAAGCACTGCAGTACAGAGATTCCAACGAATCCAAACTTGCAGCTAAACTTTGTTGTACAGGGCCCAGGTCATGAAAAAAACTAATAAAAATCAGCCCCCAAAAAGTGCCAGTGTGGCTGTAAAGTTAAATGATCACTGCAGCTCTATAAAGTATGTTTAAAAAAACTTCAAACCCTCCTACCTTTTTATTTGTACATTGTTTTGTCTTTTTGGCTTTCTGCTGACCACAAACATTGGTCCTCATTTGTTTCCTGTACAGTGGCTCCTGAGTGTATATGTTATCACTAGTACTTTTGTATAACAAAATGTTCTTAGTATGCGAATTCAGTGTTAAACGCCCAATGAGAACAGATGTTTTTGATTTAATCAAAAAAGTCAAACAAGTTGAAGTAAGTTATAAAGATTTGAGTTATTTACTCATATGAGTTTTGTGAACCTAGTGGCCTGTAAAGCTAGATGCTAGCTTTATGATTTTGTCAAGAATCCTATACTGAGGTTGGCTTGGCTTTTCACTGCAGTTGAGATTGTTTAATCTGTGAAACAGATGTATTGGCTTGGACCAAAAAAAATAACCACTACAAAGAATTTCAGTGCAAACAATTTGAGAGAGAAAACCTTCCATGAAAACAGAAAAAAATCATTGGTGATTTATTTCAATACATAACATGTGTTTTATGTGCTATGGTCAAAACTTTCTATCAGCAGTAAAATAAAACAATAAGAACAAAGCATCACATTGACCATTACTATTGTAAAATCTTTTTTAAAAAAAGCCTCTCATGCTTTTACAAAACAACAAAATACAACAAAAGTACATCACTGTGTTCAATACATAAGTTATACATGTATTAAAGTATTGACATGTTTATTAGTTATTATAATCATAATAAACAAGCAATGTAGTAACATTACATGAAATAATATTCCCTAAAATGGTTATTTTTTGGCTTTGAATGTTAAACCAATAAAAAAAATTTAATCGGAACTATGCATTTTATACAAAACATAGCAGTTTAAATGAAAGGTTCTGTATGAACCATCATGGAGAACTAAAGCTATCTAGTGTACAGGCCTTCACTGTTCTGTGAAGTGTTTGAGAATAAATCTGAGCTCTAAGAGTCTTGTTAAAGAGTCTTTACCTCAGAGTTAATGTTAAATAGTGCATGGCAACATCTTTATCTGAAGAGGTGTTTTGTCTCTTGATTTTGTTTTTGTGTTTCTACAGATGACTGACAACACAATATAGGCTCACAACTATGCGGACCATTGAATAACTTCTTTCTTTTTAGTCACCTCTTCTTATTCTTCTGTCGCTGGGACACAGTTTCAATAGGCAGGCAATAGATGTGCATAGGTATGTTCTTATAGTAGCTTGTCACCCAAGGTCTGCAAAGTGCCACAGTGATTCAAAGTTTGGCAAACATTTCGAGTAATAAAATTGTATGCATTAATGTACAGTATTTTAAAAATACTTAAAGAAGGTCTGTCACAGTAGCTATTCAGGCTTAGTTGCTGCATATTTTGTAAAAACCCTTGCAGTTCCACACAGCCAAAAAGGCATCATAATTTTGGCATTCACATCGCTTTACGTGCTGTTAACATATGACTAGAAGCTGATTATTTTGGACGTTTGTGGATCTAAAAACAACCAACAAATTATCAGGAAAAGCAGCGGATAATTATATCTAGTGGTCCTGCATTTATCTGATTTCCGCTAGTGCAACAACAGTAAACTGTGAAATTATCCTGTGTTTTGTTCAGTACCTTACTCAAGTGAACAGAAGAATTGCTCAAGTAAATGGCTGGGGCATTTAGAGAGCCTGCAGCTCTAAGCCATACTTTTATGCAAGCAACCTTCCAGCTCCTGGCCTGGAGTCATTATACACTGCTCACAAAAATTAAAGGAACACTTTAAAGAAACACATTAGATACATCAGATCTCAATATGAAGTTGG
>JBBJLS010128799.1:0-15000 GCA_037577275.1 Bryconaethiops microstoma | reverse complement strand
TACACAAATTTCAGATGTCGTAGAGACTATCGGCCAGAAATGTCATTTTAAGATCTTAACCTGCGATCAGGTTGAGATTAAAGGAAGACTCCAGATCTGAGCCATTTTTATAATGTTCTTCTTGTGTCGGTGCTTTAGTTATCTAGACCCTGCTGTGTAGTGAACAGGGCTGTAATTACACTAGCTAAACCGAAGCTGCCCAGCAATGTTTATCATGTAGCAGCTGTTGATGGATAGTTTGACTCGGATCGATTCATAAGAATTCATTTTGGGACAAAACGTGGTTGGAGTTCAACATGTGCCTTAAGCCACAGTTTGAAAATGAAAAAACCTTGTCCATGTTTCCAAACCCATGCCAGGCAAATGTATTTTATTTGCTTGTTTTATTTAAAACACATGATTCATGTGGTGTATCTTGATCCAAAGCCAGTCCTGGTTTGTGTCTGTGGAAACAGGAGCTACAGTCCATTTAAATGGGATCAGAGGGTTAAGAGCTGCAGGGACGAGCTCAAGGTTAACCTCCCTCCCAGCAGCCGCCTCCATCAATCCAGTCTCTCTCGCCCTCTCTCACTCTCAGCCTGGTCCCTCCATCCAACCTCCTCTATTGCATGGCGCCGTAGTACAGAGGGGCTTCAACTATACTCACACAACAAACACTGAATACTGCAGTAGAGGCCATATATGACATTACTACTATTTTATTTATTTATTTCAAGATTTTCAACACAGTATACTGCGATTTATAACTTGGTATGGAAATTAATTTATTCCTGCACAAGAAAATACCTCCTTTCTACGGTCTTGTCCACATATACAGTACAGCGCAAAAGTTTTAGGCACCTATGCAAGTCACTTAACATTATTTTCATCTCTAAAGTAGCTGTTATTGTGGGAGCTGGTTAGAAGAACACAGGTTTGGTTCCAGATTTCTGCTCTGTTCCTCCAGTTATTGTGTGGATTTATAAAATGCCATAATCAAGACGCCTAATTTAATCTAATGAAGTACAAAGAGCCAAACCAGGTATTTGATGGAAGCATGGAAGTAATACTGGGCTTCCATGAGGAAAGAGGCTGGAAATTGTTTTCTGTGGCCTAGTGGTTAGGGCGTTCGCCCTGCAATGAGAAAGTCATGAGTTTGAATCCCAGGACTTCTAGTGGCACCACTGAGGTTCCCTTGAGTAAGCCACCGTCCTCACACTCTGCTCCCAGGTCAGAGTCCTGCACCGGGTCATGTACCAGCGGATTTTAATGTTCTCAAATTTTACAGGCAAGTATGCGGGCGGGTAATTAATTACATATGGGCGGGTAGCAGGTCAATCAAAACAGTACTGTAGCCTGCAAAATTAACATATTAGAGAAAATATCTATATACAAACTGTCATTATCACACTGTGCTCAGTGTGCTCCAGTGAGAGAGATTTTACTTCCGCTGGATTTGTGATCCAAGAACGCAGGACGCAGCTCAAACCTGGGACTGTGGATGATATACAGGGTATCTGCACATTTTTTATTTGCAAATTCAATTACTTTTAAGACCTTTCCAAGACCTCTAAGAAGAAAAATTAAGACCATCACGGCGGCAAAGAAAAACAATAGCCAAGAATTTAGTTAATTTGAAGAAGGCACATACTTTTATTGTTTTAGGCTGGAGCAAGAGCTCTAACATAAAACATCTTTTCAACCAGCCACGTTACTTCTCATCCTCCAACCATCTCTCATTGAATTTGCATTTACGCATTCGACACTTGCATGGATTAAAGCAACAAATAAATAAATAAAATCATCTGACTTAAATTTTTATTTTTTTTTAAACCAAATGCTCTGTGTCATCCCACCTTGGCCATGCATCAAATTTGAACTCTGTGTTCTCCATAATCCCCTAATTGAGATACCACACAAAAACACACGTCTGCCATTTTCATCTTTTGCACCATGAACTAAATGGCTTGCCATTATCGTCCATTTCATCTAGTCGAGCCCATCTCCACTTATTCTTTACCGTTTGGTCGATGTCAGACACATCTCTGCCTTCCTTTAACACAAGCGCGTCCATGCTGGCAAAATCGAAAGCGAACTGACACAAGTGATGCAGATCGAAGGGCGAACACTGAATACACAGCACAGCCACGAACATTGAATATCCAGCACAGCCATGAACACTGAATATCCAGCACAGCCACAAACACTGAATACACAGCACAGCCACGAACACTGAATACACAGCACAGCCACGAACACTGAATACACAGCACATCCACGACCACTGAATATACAGCACAGCCACGACCACTGAATATGCAGCACAGCCACGAACACTGAATATTCAGCACAGCCACGAACACTGAATATCCAGCACAGCCACGAACACTGAATACACAGCACAGCCAAGAACACTGAATACCCAGCACAGCCACGAACACTGAATATCCAGCACAGCCACGAACACTGAATACACAGCACAGCCACAATCACTGAAAATCCAGCACAGTCACGAACACTGAATATACAGCACAGCCACGAACACTGAATATACAGCACAGCCACGAACACTGAATATACAGCACAGCCACGAACAGTTTGCCCCATACATTCTCTTTAGCTTTAGCTACCGTTATTAGCAGTGTATAGTGTAATCTAGCATCTTTCTGAAAGTAAACATAAATAGTACAACAGCGCCATATGAACTAGGTACTTACAGCCGGTAATGATGCAAACACATGCAGTAAAGAGCGAATACAACACTGTCAGAGTTGTCACTGTCACTGTCAATCTAAAGTGAACAGGGTAAGTTTTAACATAACTACAAGCTGTGTGTGTGTCTCTCTCTTTCCCTCGACACGCACCCACAGTCCTTTGCACGCACCAGTGCTCTCTTTACATTACAGGTGCCTTTTTTACCCAGATTTGCATCAATCTCATTATTAACCTTTACTGCACTCAGCTGACGGAAATCCGTCATAGTGACGGAAAACTTTAATCCATGGAGACCTTAAATATTAACCCTATCACAGAGACTGGGTTAATATATTAATATAAAATACATACAACTAAAATGTATATAAAATCTAGTAAAATTAATATCCAGGATGAAGCAAAATCAGATTGAGACTGCAGAAACTAAGAATCAGCACTGTCAGGTCCTGCAGTTTGGCCCATAAGTGTTTACCTCTCTGTGATGGTTTCCCTCAGTCCACTGGCGACACCCTTCATGACTGTGCTGGCTTTGGGCGTCAGGACCATCTGGGACACAAAGAAGGTTCCTTTACGTCTGCGGTCTGTCACCGAGGCCTGGAGGAACTGGATGAGCTTGTCTGGGTCGGTGGTGTTGGCCCAGGGGGCGGGCATCATCTGGCCGGGCCACAGGAAAGGCACCTCCAGGGCCATGGGGTTGTGGTAGAAGACCAGCACCTGGTACTCCTTCTTCCACAGGTACTTCAGACTGACCTCCTCGGCAAACACCACTGGGCACAGCCGATCTCCAAATATGCTCCTCAGCATCTGGACCAGCTTCTCATGGTGAAGGTTCTGAACACCGTAGAAGTGGTTGAAGTCCAGGAAGACCACCTCCCGGGCATGAGAGGCCAAAAAGGTGCTGATCTGCTCCAGACCCTCCCGCACGGTGGCGCTGAAAAGGCCGTGGGCAAAATAAAGCTCATTGTCGGGGTCTCGGGGTTTGGTGGAGATGCGTAGGTCAAAGAAACGTATGCCTGCCTCCAGCTGGCTGGAGAAGTTCATCGTCTGCGTGGCTAGCCACTTCCTCATCAGCTTCTTGGCCACCGTGCCAAACACAGAAACGAAGTTTTGCACGGTCTCGGGCTGCTCCGGGCCCACCGGAGATGCCTCGTCGATGTAGAAGCTGAAGGAGTCGTGGGATCCTGCAGGACAGAAGATAAGGAACATCATTGCTCTGTTAAAGAAGTTTAGTCCTGAATGACAGAATCTGACTTTTTTATAATAATAGGCTCATTATGAGAATCTTGACTGGTTTTCAGCAGGAGTTATTTAATAATGCTAAACACACAAATACTGAAGTTCTATAATAAAGACACTCAAGACACTAGAAATCCACAGACCAGAAAACACAGCCTAGACTGAAGACTTGACTCAGACATGAGTCTTCAATACATGAGTGTTTAACCCTCAAATACAAATACAAGAGTTTATACATGTGTGATCTTTAAATACATTAATGTTTAACCTTTAAATACATGCGTGTTTATCCCTTAAACACATGAGTAGTAAAACTTAATATACATGATTGTTCAACACTTGGATACACAAGTGTTTGTCTTTAACCCTAAAATGCAGAAGGGTTGTAGGCTGAGTGTTTATCCCTCAAATCCACATGTGTTTAACCCTCAAATACATTATTTTTTATCCCTCAAGTAATTGTCTTTAAGCCTAAAATACACAAGTGTTTAATCTTTAAATACGTGAGTGTTTAGCCCTAAAGTACAGGTGTATTTAACTCTCGAACAAATGAATTTTAAACACTAACTGCATGAGTGTTTATCCCTTAAATACACTGGTGTTTGACTTTTAACTCTTGGGTTGTTAGTGCTTAAATACCTGGGTGTATTTATATGTGTTATAACAAGCACAGATGTTAAGTGTTTAAGGTTTATCTTCATTTTAAGGTGCATTTTAACCTTTGAATGCACGTGGAACTGACTAGACATGTCTAGACATTTTACTAAGAATAAAGTACTGAATGTGTTATAAGCTACAGGATATATATATATATATATATCATGTATCTTATAACACATTCAGTACTTTATTATTAGTAAAATGTCTAGACATGTTACTTCTGCCTGTCACTGAACTACATGGACAAAATAGAGGAGGTGAATCAGGTTACGTCTCGCTAACCACCTGAGTTATTCATTTAATGTCTAAACACTCTAATTGTGTTTGATGGTAAAACTCAGATGTATGTTATTTCAGTGCACTTGCTGAGATGTTCATTGCTCAGTTTGGATGGTTGTGTTTTATGCAATAAACAGGCCTGTCAAAACACGGCTGCATCACCACTGTGAGCTTCACAGCAGTGTCTGAGCAGCAGTTCTCACCACCCAGACACATTTTAGGCATTGAGCCACACGCTAACAAGAAATATCAGTCACACTGAAACAGGCGCTGTAACGCTGACCAGAACATTTAAAGTGATAGTTCAAAATACAACCCCCTTAAATTATAGTAAATCATCCTCAGAAATTAAGGTGTTTTTGGGTCCAAATTTAACTTCTTTAGTTCAGAATTTTGTCTACGAGGCTAACGTCGCTAACACTAGAAGTCAGTAATCCCCCAATTTGTTTACCGTTAACACAAACAACCACAGCTTCTCTGGACCCTCAAACCACATCCAACTCTTCATTAAGTTGGATCAGACCTGTGGACATGGTTTAGGACAGAGGATGTAAAAATGAACTGAAGTTCTTCATTAAGGTGGATCAGTTCTTCATTAAGGTGGACATAAGTCATGTCATAAGTATGTGTCGTAAACCACGTCCACAAATCTGATCCACCTTAATGAAGAACTTTCAGTTCATTTTAAGAAAGAGCTGGATGTAGTTTGAGGGTCCAGATTTAGTCATGAGTGTAATCTGAAAATGTTATATTTTGTTGTTTTGTTGTGAATCTTTGTAGTAATGGGGCTTTGATTACCGGAGGCAGCTGTTATATATGGGGTGTATCATGTTTTGATACTGGTTAGGATTTTTAAAGTCTGTAATGTGGCCCAGGTCAACATGTAACTGCTGCACCATTTAAGGTGGAACAGAAAATTCAAATTATACAAAATTAACAGATTTGCTTATGAGATTTCAGACACCGTGCAACTCATTGTTATTTAGAAGAACCACTGAAGAAACAGGTGCAGATGATTCCAGACGATCAGGCAGTGATCAGTATACTAGTGGTGCTGAATGGAACTCATGTATCTAGGCTCCTTCTATCTTTAGGCACTTTGCAGTCTGTGACAGTGAAACATTTGATCCCATTTCTTTCATTGAATCTACTCAATATGCCAAAGATGAGACAGAAAATAGTGTTTGTGAACCAGCAAGGTGATTCAAGGCAAACTATGAAGAAATGAGGGGGCTCAAGTTCTTTGCACAGTACTGTACAGCAGCAGTGGGTGTAGTTTGACACATGTGGTGATTTAGTCGGTGATAAACCGGGGAAACTGTCACTTTAACAGGCCTGAGTATGAAGCAAGAGGCTAAATAAAGAGCGAGAGGAGAGTCATTTTACCAGGACGGCTTTCTTTACCTCCCTCACCTCCAGTCGCCCGCCACAGTAATGAGAGCATCACTGTAACACACAGCGTGTGTGTGTGGAAATGGGGAGGGTATGCTAACATAATTAGCATGCATGTCTTGTCAAATGAGCGTCAGTGCAAGGAAAAGGCAACAAACACAGACATCAACCCTTTTCATCTAATCTAACAGAGCACTTTTAATGAAAACGGCTGCCCTCGTTACCTCACAGCACCAGAGCTGATGCACTAATCAATTTATGAATCTTTCTTGAGTCAGTGGAGATAAATGACCTTTACTGGACCCTCCACTAGTGTCCTTTCATTCAGAATCATTCAGCGGTGGTCCTGCCCCTCCCCATCACTCAGTATATCTGTTCTCCCCCTCTCTCTCCTTGGATGAGTAGAGTGGTCCTCCCTCTCCCCATCACAAGACTGCTTTTTGAATGAGGCCCACTCAATCAGAACAGAGCTTATTTACATACGTCCGTGTTAAAGGCGTAGTAACAGAAACAGTCTGAGAGAAGATTAAGAAACGAATTTGGGACATAAAACCTCTCAAAAGTTCCAAGTGCAGCTCAGGGATAGATCAAATCTATGATAATGTAAGATATGGGCTCTTTAATCAGAATAAATCCCTTCACACAACAAACACCAGAGCTACAGTTTGATAACTTCCTATAAAATACACCCCTAGTGGTGAGAAGTGGCATCTAACCACTAGGTGGCCTATTTGGAAAGTCTAAGGAGGCCAGACTCTGATTATCTGTACTTTCACTGTCACCGTGTTTTTATTTTATTTCCTGATTGCATTTTAGTTCATTTTTCCTCATGATTGTAATGAACACCTTGAAATGACTCTGTCATAAAAGCACACTAAATAAAAAAAATAAATAAACAAAAGAATGAAAAAATAAGCGAATTATTACTCCGTCACTGCAGTCAAATAAACAAAGAGCCGTTATTACACACAGCGGAAGAAACAGCACTTAAACAACAACCAAACAGACCAATCAAAGGCCTTAATTCCCTTCTTAATTTCCTTACTGATGGGTTGTTATCGGAATGATCAGTCACTGTGTGTGTCTATGTGAGTGTGTGCGAAGTGGTTTTGAATAAATGAGGCTGAAGGAGGTAAAAGCTTCAGTGATGAGTTCTGTGTTCAGAGCTGCATGAGAAAACAGAAATGAAACACAACACTTACAACAACCATGTATAGTGGGGGTTGGGGGGTAGAAGCTGTGATTTTTTAATCTATTATTACTATTAATAACAATATTTCAGTTTATCAGACACACCTTCTGATAAAGGGTCTGATCACACACTCTACTCCTCACACACTCTGTCTGATAAAGGGTCTGATCACACACTCTACTCCTCACACACTCTGTCTGATAAAGGGTCTGATCACACACTACTCTACACACACTCTTTGATCATTTTTCACAAACAACACCGGACTGTAGGGCTAAACTGCTGAAGTAGTTGAAAGGAAAAGGTAAATGTGTTTGTTTATAACGAAGTAAGAGCTCCTGTTTTGCTTTTCAACACCAAAACACGTTTCAAATTTCCACCCTTCACGCACGTGAACACAGTGACTTCATGACCCCAGACAGCTCGGCACTCAGACACTCCATCAGAGGAGCAAAAGTCTGCATCCCCACTGTGACACTGCAATTTCATGTCCTGCTCACTTAATCACCTGCGTTTATCTTGTTTATTGGAACAGGGCGGCTGGAAATACGCCTCAGGCCTGGAGGGCCGGATTAGTGATGAGCAATCGGACGGATGGACAGATTTAAGGCTGAATCAGACACGAGCAACGCTTCCCTCTGGCTATATTTCATCACACAGCTCCAGAAGAAGTGACTGAAATGGTCTATGGGCCCCCGGCAGAGCAGAGCGGCTTATCAGAGGCAGGGGCTCACCCAGACCGGGACCCTCAGCAACACCCCAAACCAAAGGGCCTCACTAATAACAGCTCCTCGTTTCTTTATCTAATGCAGAATTCTCTCACACACAGATCCTAAAACATGAACACGAACTTCTCAAATGTCCATTAAAGGGCCCATACCTTCACTTTTTCTGTCTTACTTTCCCCCCTGAGCTTCAGTAGTCCATGATAGACCATTATAGGTAGTTACAGCTCATGATAGTTCATTACAGTTACATCATGAAACTTTAACATTCTGCACTTTAACTATTTCCTAAAGGTAACAAAGACCCCTTGTTTTCCAGCGTATGGGCACTTTAATGGTGCTGCTGTAAGTGAAGGTCACCGGTACAAAGCTGGAACAGTCAGAACATCATTAGTGAACAGAGGATTAACTCTAAACACACATTCCGGATAAACCTGTCCAGGAAAGATCCTTCACTCTCCATTATCTGCACTGTTCTGCAAATATTTCCCTAAACAGCCCATCATAACCTGATTATAACCCACAGCCTCTAGCACGGCATTCCCAACATGCTATTCCCAACAGAAAATAAAAATTCCAGTAAGTCAGTCGGTTTTTGGAGTCATGGCTCGACCCTGCTGTGGTCACGTGTGTCGCATTCTTTACCCAAAACTGACTGTGAACACATTTAAACCATTATAGTCCTTTACAGTTCATTATAGTCCATTATAGTCCATTACAGTCCATTACAGTCCATTACAGTTTATTGCAATCAATTAGTCCATTATAGTCCATTACAGTTTATTGCAGTCCATTACAGTCCTTTACAATCAATTATATACTGTTACAGTCCATTAGAATCTGTTACAGTCCGTTACAGTGCATTATAGTTTATTGCAGTCCATCAGTCCATTACAGTGCATTATAGTCCATTACAGTCCATCACAGTCCATTATAGTCTGTTACAGTCCATTATAGTCCATTACAGTCCAGCACAGTCCATTATAGTCTGTTACAGTCCATTACAGTTCATTATAGTCCATTACAGTCCATTACAGTTTACTGCAGTCCTTTACAATCCATTACAGTCTGTCACAGTCCAATATAGTCTGTTGCAAACCATTACAGCCCATTATAGTCTGTTATAATCCATTATAGCCTGTTACAGCTCGTTAAAGTCTGTTACAGTCTGCACATGGAAACTATACTGCAAAACAGATTATTTTCAATCCATTATTTTAATGACAACCACATTCTTTATTATGTCTTACAATGGACTCAATAATAATAATGACAATAATAATAATATACAATATTATAAACATGCCACAGATGCTGATGGGGTGGAGAGGGTGATAGGGGAGAGGGAGGACCACCCTACAGTTGGATGTGGATGACTTTGCGGATGAAACTCATGACCAGATGGAACCAGACATCTGCCTCTAAAAGCTCCCGTACGGAAAGTCACATTAAGTTCCATGAAATGGTTTTCACTATGCTGCCTGACGCCTGAGACATTGCAAATCAGTCCCCAAAGAAAAGTGATTTAGTCCAGAATCTCCACTATTTTACCAAAATCAGCATCCATATAAATGCTAAGAGACAAGTGGAACTTCACTGGAGTCGATAGCGAATAAACGACTGTATTTGTGCTGCAAATGTCTGGTTCCATTCACTACCACCACTGTATTTTATTTATACAGGGCCTATAACATAGGGTTCATATACGCCTGGGTGGCCCAACTCTTTTCCTGAAGGTCCGGCGTCCTTGTGGTTCCCCTCCTAAAACACACCCACTAAACCTCGAGATTATTACTTTTGTGTAAAACATTAGACATTCAACAAGAAAACATAAGAAATACTTAAAATAAATGTAACTGGTTTTCAATATTTTCTCATCTGCAGTAACACCACAAAGGTTCAAACTATTGGTTTTGAAGAGATATATCAGGTTTGTCTTTAGTGACCGACATTCACTTTGTGTTGAATTGTGAAAAAAAAAAAGTATCATTTAGTTCTTCAACATCACACAGTTCCTTCTGGTTAATTGATCACTGAACAGAAGTTCATTCTTCAAAAGGATAATGATCTCAATTATCCTCTAAATTGTGCCAAAATTATATGCAGTTCAAAAAAACGCAGAACGTTTAGTGAATGATGTATGTCTTGGCTTCCGAAGTCTCCAGATCTTTCTCCCATTGAGCTGCAGGGACAAGCTGTCCAGCAAATTAGACAGAACTAATTGCTGCTAGGAGAGGTGCTGGGAGGGTTTGGACACAGGTTATTTCCGAAAATTGCTGGAAAGGATGTTGTGATTCTCAGCTACTGTGATAGAGGTAAGGTTTTTTTAAAAGAAATCTTACTGTAAATACAATATACAAATTTGAAAAAAACAAGAGTGGGGAGTTTGGGTCTCTGTGGATGGATCCAGGAGGAGGGAATTTCACTCAGCCTGTTCTATTTGTAGTGGTTTAGTTCTGCGCGATCCCATGTCTTGTTGGTTTCGGTGTGGAGAGGTGAGGCCGTGTTCTCGCTGAGCTGTTATAAAAACTCTGTCTGGAGTGCCTGGCTCGACGCGCTCTCCGTTACCATGACAACACTGAGCAGGTGAACTTTTTCAGCTTTCTGAAAAGGGTGATGTTGGACGGTCTGAAGTGTTTAGAGCTCGACAGGTTCATCAACAGAAGAGCTGGTTCTCCAAGTTTCCACACGTCAGATACAGTTCAGAGGAAACCGTCTAATCAGAATCAGCGGCTTCGGCCTCATTGCTATTGGCGACAATCAACACATATCTAATATTTTTACCAAATATATACCAGTTATACCAAAATATACAGTATTATCTGAAATAAAATAAATGCATTTAAAATAAAAATGATTGTATAGATTCAATGTGCAGACCAGAGACACAATGTGGGACCCCGCATTCCCCCCAAACGCGACAAACTGGAGGTTAGTTTAACAGTTACAGCTGTTATAAAATCGTAAAACACATCGTGTAAATAAAGCAGAATTTCTGTTATTTAAGGGTTAACGGAGCATTTGGCAGACACCCTTATCCAGAGCGACTAGTTATGGGGACAGTCCCCCTGGAGCAAATGAGGGTTAAGTGTCTTGCTCAAGGACACAGTGGTAGAAAGTGTGTGGGGGGGGGGGGGGGGTCGAACCTGCAAATTTGTGGTCCTTGGGTTCACAGGCGAGTGTTTGACCCTTTAGGCTACTACCACCCATATTTACTGTTTACTGTTCTCCTATACTGATCTGTAACATCATCATTTATTTTAGACGTTCATATATCGCAGATATGTTTAGATGTTGCGGTTGGAGAGCTTGTCCGATTCGATCAGTATTACAGTTGTATTAAATCATAAGTGTAAACGTGATTTTGCCGACACCCCCTCAGGGTGGTACAGAGACCCTCCCACTGCAGGCCTCGCTCTGCTGTCGGCAGTGTTTCACAAACAGCAGCAGCTGGAAACAACAGAAATGATTAATCTTCTCAAATATTTAAAATTATTCTGTTCAGTTCAGAGCAGGGTTCCAGTGGCCGGGTTCTAGTGACGGGGTTCTAATAGCAGGGATCTCACAGCTGGGTTCTAGTAACAGGGTTCTGACGGCTGGGCTCTAACAACTGGCTTCTAGTGGTAGGGTTCTAAAGGCTGGATTCTAATGGCTGAGTTCTAATAACTGGGTTGTAACAACATGGTTCTCTTGGCAGGGTTCTAACAGTTGGGCTCTTGCTTTAATATTGCAAACAGCCCTACTTGAACCAAACCTTCCAAACATCAGATCAGCATTTACCTCTGTTCCTAATGAAAGCTGTGCTTGTTCTGTTTGTGTTCGGTTGGGTGGGGTCCGGTTGGGTCAGGTGGGATTGGGTGTGGTCGGGTATGGTCGAGTAGGGGTTGGGTGGAGATAGGTAGGTGGGTTCAGGTGGGGTTGGGTATGATCGAGTAGGGGTTGGGTGGAGATGGGTGCGTACAGCTGGGATCAGGTGGGGTCAGGTGGGGTTGGGTGGGGTCGGGTATGGTCGAGTAGGGGTTGGGTGGAGATGAGTGGGTACAGGTGGGATCAGGTGGGGTCAGGTGGGGTTGGGTATGGTCAAATATGGGCTGGGTGGAGATGGGTGGGTACAGGTGGGTTCAGGTGGGTTTGGGTGTGGTCGGGCGAGATCAGACTCCGTTTCAGTTCCTGGAGAAAAGCGGTAGATAATGAACGTCCTGGTGTTACAGACGCGTCCTGTTTCCTGCTGGCTCTCTCATGGCCAGCGGTGTGTGATCAGTGTGGGAGAGCAGAGCGCCGCACTCCCTGTGATTCAGCTGCACGTGTGCAGAACTGAACTAGCTGACCTGCTGCTGACCGTCTCCGGGACAACAGACTCGCCACTGCAGTGGACAGTCAGCAGCTGTGTGTGTGAGTGTGTGTGTGTGTGTGTGTGTGTTATCCCACTCTCTGGTCTCTCACCGGCAGGGCTGACCGATACCACAGCTCCTTTATTAATCTTGACACTTTACTAATATTGCTTATAACTAACAAATCAAATAATCACAATATTCCTAAAGCATCGACCCTCTCCTCGAGTTAGCACGCGCGCACGCACTCATCAGTGTGAGCAACCTCACACACTCCCAAACGCAGCCCCCGTGCAACAAGTGTCAGACCCCCCCCAGTAGTCCTGAGCTCGTGCGAGAACAAACACTCGCTGCACACGGACGCAGAAACGCGCACGCGCTGCGGTGCAGGTGCACGGCGGGGTCCTG
Source organism: Bryconaethiops microstoma (assembly GCA_037577275.1). NCBI lineage: Eukaryota > Metazoa > Chordata > Actinopteri > Characiformes > Alestidae > Bryconaethiops > Bryconaethiops microstoma. The sequence goes on along the minus strand of JBBJLS010128799.1, from coordinate 2,083 downwards.
CTCGCATCGCACGCTCTACTGTTCTACCCTTTGCCCGCGTGCTGATTGGCTGCGTTAAAGCATGCAATTAACCTCCCCCCTCAATTTCACCCCGTCAGAATAAACGTGCACGACTCAAATTGCATCACGCTTAAACACGACCACGAGCGAGGCGCGCGCGCACTCACCCGGTATGGCGAGGTTCGTGAGTGGAACCGTGTGCAGGTTCTCCGGTAAGCTGGCCATCCAGTCCGCGTGCCGCAGCTCTGCTTTCCCCTGAGAGGAGGCCATGCTGCCGCGAGCCCAGAGCCCACACTGCCGCGCGCACTCCGGAGACAGACGCCCGAGTCTCACCGAGATTCACTCCACTGAACCAAATCCGCTCGAGTGGATCAGAGGAGTCGATTCTCTGAACCAAACCTTTCCTCTTCTTGTTCCATTCTCTTTTTAAAGCGTTATGACCAAGTTACAGACATTTATTTAACCAGAGTTAAATGAGGATTATGAACTATTAATTAAATAAACATTTTAAAATAATTTCTGAACCTAACCTTTTCTTTTTGGTCTTTTCTCCTTTTCAAGCTTTACAGCCAAATTACAGAGATTAATTTAACATGCAAACAATCAAAGGTTTAAACCCATCAAATCAAATGACACATTAAACGTTGACTTCATGTGTGTAAAATAGTGCACACTCTCTGAGAACGCACTTCAGTGTGACACTTATCTCATTTCACATCTGAAGAACATCATTTTTTCCCGATTATTTTACATGCAACATTTTCTCTTTTTTTCTTGTATCAGTACATACACAGTAATTAAAAAGAGCAGAAGTGTCTTAGTGAGCGCACAAACATCTGCATAAGAAATTGTGCACATTCTGCAGATCTAATTTATTCCTATTCTAAATAATAAAGTGCTGTAGATGTACATATTGAACACTTAATATAAACATTAAATATTAGTTTCTTCATAAAATGTATACCTCTAAACACGTAAATAAATCGGTTATGTTTTTGACTCCTTGCAGGTAAAGCATCAAAACAGAATAAAGTTTCCTTATAAATGAACGAATCGTTCAATCGTACGATCGATTCATTGAAACGGACAGTTCGAAAGAATCGATTCAGTGGGACTGAATCGAACATCTTTCTTCTGAGCGCTCCAAGCTCCACGCCCCCCTAAAACCACACACCCACTCACACACACAACGAAACGTCAGTGCAATTGTGTGGTTTTACAGCCCCACCCCGACACACACACGCTCTCAGGAGAAACAGCACCGACCTAATCGATGAACCCGATTGATCCATCAGTACAACGGTACAACAGCAGGAGCAACAAGTGCACTGAACTCCACCTGACGTGTAAAAAACAAATTGTGTGTGTGATATAAAGGGAGGTGCTCAGCTTCTCAACAGACTGGATGTTTTTACCTATTGGAAAGATCAACCCCACAGCAGCCACACCTACTCCCAATAACTGGCCACTTTATTAGAAACACCTATTCTCACAAACTGGCCACTTTACTGGAAATACCTATTCCCCCTTACTGGCCACTTTAATAGAAAACCCCTATCTTTTCCTAATAACTGGTCACAACAGAAACACCTACAACGTTTTTGAGCGTACCAGCTCAGATTTTTACACACTGCTACGTTGATGGTGGTCCATCACCCCCTCTGAGGTCAGAAACTGAGCCCTGATGAAGCTCAAGAGGAGCTCACACACACTGAACAGCAGCAGACGAGGTGTTTTTGACAAAGTGGTAGTTTATTTTTACTGATTTCATCCAAATGAGACACAACACAAAGCCCTTCAGCCCACGAGACAAATCTTTAATTATGTACAAAACAGTGTTAAACTACTTTTGTGAGTAGAAAACAAAAGGCCTCCGGGTGGTAAGCAGCGGAGGAGATAACGCAGGTTCATCATCAGAGCTCAGAGAAATGAACTTTATCTCTGAGGACACAATGTTTATGGTGTTTAATCACCATCTGACCTTTACCTTCAGGAGCCCGTCAGCTCACACTCTCACACACACTCTCACACACACTCTCACACACACTCTCACACACACTCTCACACACACTCTCACACACAC